>JAYMFT010073892.1:0-46655 GCA_038088735.1 Panulirus argus
ATATATATATATATATATATATATATATATATATATATATATATATATTATCCCTGGGGAGAGGGGAGAAAGAATACCTCCCACGTATCCCCTGCGTGTCGTAAAAGGCGACTAAAAGGGGAGGGAGCGGGGTGCTGGAAATCTTCCCCTCCAGTTTCTGCTTTTCCAGAAAAGGAACAGAGAAGGAGCCAAGTGAGGATTTTCCCTCTAAGGCTCAGTCCTCTGTTCTTAATGCTACCTCGCTCATCCTCCTTGAAGGTGCAGGCTGTGGTGTCTAAATGCATGGATGTAACAGAGATGAAAAAAGTGGGAAGATAGGTAGTATGTTTGAGGAGAGAATCCTGGCTGTTCTGACTCTGACTGAAACAAAGCCCAAGGTTAAAGGGGAAGAATTTTTTGAAATTGGAAGGATAAGAGCTAAGAAAGGAGTAGCACTACTCTTGAGGTATGAGTTGAGGGAGCATGTGAAAGTGGGTAAAGAAATAAATTCCGGACTGATGTGGGCAAAACTGAAAGCAGATGGCAAAGAGATGATTATTAATGCATATGCACCTGGCCAAGAGAAGAAAGATCATGAGAGGCGAGTGTTTTCGAAGCAAATGAGTTTGTGTGTTAGCAGTTTTGATGTAACAGAAAGGGTATTAGCAATGGGTGATTTGAATGCAAAGGTGAGTAATGTGGTAACTGAGGGTTTAATTGAGGGTAACAGGTTATTCAGTATTGTGACTGGAAATGGTGAACAGCTTGTGGAGATGTGTACTGAAAAAGGATTGGTGATAGGGAATACTTGGTTTAAAAAGAGTGACATACACATATATGCGTATGTAAGTAAGAGCGATGGTCAGTGGACATTATTGGATTACATAGTAATTTATAGGCATGTAAAAGAGAGACTGTTGGATGTATATGTGCTGAGAGGAGCAGCTGGTGGGATGTTAGATTACTAACTTGTGTGGGCAAGGGTGAAGATTTGCAAAGGTTTATGGAAAAGAGGAAACAATGAGAGTGAGAAAAGGGTGGTGAGAGTGAGTGAACTTGTAACAGACTTGTGTGAAGAAATACCTGGAGAGACTGAGTGTAGAAAGATAAAAGTGAGGATAAATGAAGCAAGGGGATTGGATGAGGAATGGAAGGTATTTAGGGGAGCAATGCTGGCATGTGCAAGAGATGCATGTGGCATGTGAAAGGTGGGAGGTGGGCAGATTAGAATAGGTAGTGAGTGGTGGGATGAAAAGTAAAGTTGCTAGAGAAAGAGAAAAGAGAGGCATTTGGGCAGTACTTACATGGTAGGAGTGCAAGTGACTGGGGGATGTAGAAGAGAAAGCAGCAGGAGCTCAAGAGGAAGGTGCAAGGGTTGAAAAGAAAAGGTTAAATGAGAGTTGAGGTGAGAAAGTATCAGCAAAACTTTAGAGAAAATAAGATGTTTTGGATGGAGATTAATAATGTGTGAAAAACAAGGGAACAAATAGGAACCTCAGTGAATGGGGCAAAAGGGGAAGAAATAACTAGTAATGATGAAGTGAGGAGGAGATGGAGTGAGTATTATGAAGGACTGTTGAATATGTTTGATGGTATGGTGGTAGATGTAGGGTGTTTGTGTCAGGGTGGAATGAGATGTGAGAGAGTCATGGAGAGTGATTTGGTGAAGAGAAAAAGGGTGGTGAAAGCCTTATGTACGATGAAATGTGGAAAGGTAGCTGGAGTAGATGGTACTGCAGGTGAATTTATTTAGAACAGGGGTGACTGTGTTGTTGATTGATTGGTAAGGATTTTCAATGTATGTATGAATCATGGTGAAATACCTGAGGATTAGTGGAATGCATGTATAGTGCCATTGTTTAAAAGTAAGAGGGATAAAAGGTGCATGTTCAAACTACAGATGTTTAAGTTTCAAGAGTGTACCTGATAAGTTGTATGGGAAGGTATAGATTGAAAGGGTGAAAGTATATACAGAGCATCAGACTTGGGAGGAGCAGTGTGGTTTCAGAAGTTATAGAGGATGTGTGGATTAGGTGCATGCTTTAGAGACTGTGTGAGATATACTTACAGAAAGATATGGATTTGCATGTGGCATTTATGGATAGGGAGAAAGTATATGACAGGATTGACAGAGATGTCATGTGGATGGTCTTAAGAATATATGGTGAGGGAGGAAAGCTGCTAGAAGCAGTGGAAAAGATTTTATCAAGGGTGTAAGGCATGTGTATAATAGTAGGAAGAGAGAAGAGTGAATGGTTCAAAGTGAAAGTTGGTCTGCAGAAGGGGTGTGTGATATCACTATGTTTATTTGATTTGTTTATTAATGAGTAGTGAGGGAGGTAAATGTGAAAGTCTCGGATAGAGGGGCGATTAAGCAGTCTGTTAGGGATGAAGGGCCTGGGAAATGAGTCAGTTGTTTTTTGATGACAATCCAACAATGGTGGTTGATTCGAGTGAGAAACTACAGACATTGGTAAATGAGTTTGGTAGAGTGTGTGAAAGGAGGAATTTGAGAGTAAATGTGAATAAAAACAAGGTTATGAGGTTTAGTAGGGTTGAGTGACAGGTTAGCTGTGGTGTGAGTTTGGATGGAGAAAACTTGGAGGAGGTGAAGTGTTTTTGATACCTGAGAGTGGACATGGCAGCAAATGGAACCAAGGAAGTGGAAATGAGTCATAGGGAGGGTGAGGGGGCAAAGGTTCGGCAAGCACTGAAGAATGTGTGGAAAGAGAGTTATATGCTGGAGGGCAAAAATGGGTATGCTGTAGGTTTAGTAGTCCTAACAACTATACGGATGTGAGGCATGGGCTATAGATAAGGCTGCATGGAGGAGACTGGTTGGATGTGTTAGAAATTAAATGTTTGACAAAATGTGGTGTGAGGTGGTTTAATTAAGTAAGTAAAGAAAGAAAAAAAGATAGGTGTATTAAAAAAAGCTTGGTTGAGAAAGATGAAGAGGGTGTGCTTGCATGGTTTAAAGATACTGAAAGAACGAGTGAGGAAATGTTGAAAGGGTGAAAAGCATGCAAGGGATAGAGTAAACTGGAACGGTGTGGTATAACGGGGTCAACGTGCTGTCAATGAACTGAAGTAGGGCATATGAAATGTCCACTGTAAACCATGGAAAGGTCTGTGGGGCCTGGTTGTGGACATGGAGCTGTGGTTTTGGTGCATTTCACAGAACGGCTGGAGAATGGATGTGAGCGAATGCGGCCTTTCTTTGTCTGTTCCTGGCAGTACTTTGCTAATGTGGGAAACAGCAATCAAGTATGAAAAAAACCTTTGTTCACACTTGATTGCCATTTCCCATGTTAGTGAGGTAGTGACAGGAACAGAAGAAATGCTGCATTTGCACATATCCATGCTCTAGCTGTCATGTGCAATGCACTGAAACCACAGCTCCCTATCCACAACCAGGCGCTATATACCTTTCCATGGTTTCCCCCAGCTGCTTAACATGCCCTGGCTCTGTCCACTGACAGCATGTGAACCCAAGTTCACCACATCATTCCATTTCACTATATCCTGTGCATGCATCTCACTTTCCTGCCTGTTCAGGCCCCAATTAATCATAATCTTTTACAGTCCATCCTTCCATCTCCAATATAGCCAACAATTTGGAGGTGAGGGTGAAGATTTGCAAAGAATTTCAGAAAAGAGGAAACATTATGGATGAGAAGAGATTGGTAAGATTAACAGCTTGGAAAAAAGGCTTGTGTGAAGAAATACCAGGAGAGATTGAGTGTAAAATGGCAAAAGGTGAGAGTAAATGAAGCTAGGGGTGTGAGTGAGAAATGGGAGGTATTTAGGGAAGCAGTGCTAGCATGTGTGAGAGATGCAAGTGGCATACAAAAGGAGGGAGTTAAGCAGATTAGAAAGGAGAGTGAGTGGCAGGATGAAGATGGAAAGATGGAAGTGAAAAAGAAAAGAGAGGTGTGTGGGTGGTACTTACATGGAAGGAGTACAAACGATTGGGAGATGTATTAGAGAAAGCAGCAGAGGGTCAAGAGGAAGGTGCAGGAACTGAAGAAAAAGGCAGATAAGAGTTGGAGTATCAGTATACTTTGGGGAGAGTAAGGTGTTTTGGAAGAAGATTAATGTGTGAAAAACAGAAGAAATGGGAACATTGGTGAAGGGGGCAGAGGGGGAGGTGGTAACAGGTAATGATTAGTGAGGAGGAGATGAAGTGAGCATTTTGAAGGACTGTTGAATGTGTTTGGTGATAGAGTGGCAGATGTAGGGTGTTTAGGGGTGGTATGCATAGTGAGAAAGTCAAGGAGAGTGGATTAGTGAAGAGAGAAGAGGTGCTGAAAATCTTAAGTATGATAAAATGTGGCAAGGTGGCTGGAGTGGATGACAATGCAGTTGAATTTCTTACAAAATGGTGAGACTGTGTTACTAATTTGTTGGTTAGGATTTCCACTGTATACATGGATCCTGGTGAGGTTCCTGAGGATTGGTAGAATGCATGTATAGTGCCATTATACAAAGGAAAGGGAGGTAAAGGTAAGTGTTCAAACTAAAGGGGTATAAATTTGTTAGTGTACCTAGTAAGTTGTATGGAAGAGTGGTGACTGAGAGGGTGAAGGCATGTACAGACCATAAGATTTGGGACAGTGTTGTGTCAGAAGTGGTAGAGGATGAATGAAACAGGTGTTTGTTTTAAAGAATGGGTTTGAGAAATACTTAAAGAAACATATGGATATGCATATGGCATTTATGGATCTGGAGAAGGTATATTATAGATCTGATAGAAATACCTTGTGGTAGGTCTTAAGGATTTATGGTGTGGAAGGAAAGCTGCTAGATGCAATGAGAAGATTTTACCAAGGGTATAAGGCATGTGTACAAGAGGGATGAGAGGAGAGTGTGGGAACTGGAAGCTGGTCTGGGGTAAGAGTGTGTGATATCACCAAGGCTGTTTAATTTGTTTATGGACGGGGTGGAGATGGAGGTAACTTAAAAGTCTTGGAGACATGGTTAAGTATGCAGTCTGTAAAGGATGAGGGGGCCCAGGAAGTGAGTTAGTTGTTGTTTGCTGGTGGTACAGCACTGGTGGTAGATTTGGGTCAGAAACTGCAGAAGTAGGTGACTGAGTTTTGAAGAGTGTGATAAAGGAGGAAGCTGAGAGGAAATGTGAATAAAAGCAAGGTCATTAGATTTAGCAGGGTTGATGGAAAGGTTACTTGGGGTCTGAGTCTGATTGGAGAAAAATTGGAGAAAGTGAACTGTTTGAAATGCCTGGGAGTGGACATGGTAATGAATGGAACCATGGAAGCTGGAGTGAGGCATAGGTTGGGTGAGGGGGTAAGAGTTCTGGAAGCACTGAAGAATGTGTAGAGAGATCATTATCTGGGGGACAAAAATGGCTATAGTTGAAAGTATAGTAGTCCCAGCAATGTTATATGGATGCAGAGGAGGATGGATGTGTAGGAAATGAAATGTTTGTGGACAATATGTGTGGCGAAGTGGTTTGATTGCATAAGTAATGAAAGGGTAAGAGAGAGGTGTGATAATAAACAGAGTTTGGTTGAGAGTGCTGAAAAGGGTCTGCTGAAATGGTCTGGATATATGGAGATAATGAGTAAGGAAAGGTTAACAAAGAGGATATATGTGTCAGAAGTGGAGGAAGCAAGGAAATAGGGGGAGACCAAAGTAGAGATGGAAGGACAGAGTAAAAATGATTTTGAGGAATCAGGGCCTAAACATGCAGGAATGTGAAAGGCATGCATGGGACGGAGTGCACTGGAACGGCGTAGTATACTGGGGTTGTCGTGTTGTCACTGGACTGAACCAAGGCATGTGAAGTGGCTGGAGTAAACCATGGAAAGGTATGCGGGGCCTGGTTGTGAATAGGGAACTGTGGTTTTGGTGCACAACACATGACAACTAGTAAATGGATGTGATCAAATGTGGGCTTTCTTTACCTGTTCCTGGTGCTACCTTTCTAACACAGGAAATGGCGATCAAGTATGAAAAAATAAACAAATTTAAGTACTATGAAGAATGAAACCCAACAACATAACCATGGAAAGTTAACATGCTAGTGCACTGAAAGAGATGTAAAATCCTGGGTCACACACTATCACTAAGGGGTATGATAATAGATCATATCAACAAGAGATCAAGTAAGGAAAAGTGACTCTGATCAGTCTGTATGGATTATAGTACCTTCCAGAGAACCAAAAATTACATCTGGTAAAGGCCATGATAATACCTGTCCTAACTTATTCACATATACCATACAAATATACCAATGTTCCTTGCCTGTAAATCAAACATGCTGAAGTTAATGGCTTTATGATTCCTCACAAATAAAAAATATCCCTCCATTGAAAACACTGTAGAAAAACTTGACTAATTAAAGATTAAAGTCAGTTCTTACCTAAAAGAAGCAGCCCAAAAAGTGAGGCAGACACTAGAAAACAACGATGAAACAAAATACAGACAAATCCAAGATCTTGACAAGAGTACAAACATGGAGCACACTTGGTTCACTTAGAGTAATTCCAAAAATACATTTACTTTGCATGAATTAAAGTTAACTTAGAGAGTATATTCCAACATGCATTTACTTCTTCAACTATCATACATTACAGTATAATGAAAAACAGCTAATAATCTTTGAACCATGACTCAGAGAGCAGAATGCTTTTAAATTCAAGAGGAGTTCCAAGACAGTTCACATATGTGTGAAACATGGTAGAGGTGGCTACCAATACAAGCTTGGTGGTAAAATCACAAATAACACCACTAAGTGATGGAGTCAAGACAACAGTATTGCGGTGGCATGAACTTTAAAGAAGCTTTTACAGTAAGCTGAAACATGGTGAATAAAATTATATGAGTAACCAGTTACTACATTATGCTTTTGTAGTGGAGCTATTGGAGAATCATATTACAAAAGCTTTCCAAAAGTTATCTGCTGGATAATGCAGCTTTTCCTGTTATAAGGTAGAGGGAAATAGTGATGCCATGTGGTGCTGAAAGAGGTGCTAGTCCTAATCAATGTAATATATAATGTACACACAAATGCAACTAGGAAATCTTTTTCCATAATAAATATCAATAAAGCTGTTAATCATATTCTATCTTCAGCGTCATTCCCATTTGCATAGGTGAGGCAAAACCATAAAGCCTTCCAGTTAACTCATACATATCTTCCTTATATTTGCTATGCTTGAGTGAACAGAGGCTTCCATATATTTCAAATGAAAAATAATGTGCCATGAAGAAGTGAGGACTGAATACTATTTCTACTTCAAATATACTCTTTTTGGTAAGGTGAATATTATATCACATTCTTCCTAAATGTAGATATCAAAAACTTTTCTAAGCATTTCTAACCTGTTTGATGGCAGTTTCTATATCACCGGCTTTGTACTCTGGTCTCTTTACAATGCTCTTGTGTAGGTGCTTGCCAGCATGTTGGGCAATCCTTGCTCCTGCAAGAGTGAAAAATCTATTGTGTTTGGCTCTATCTATCCATAAATATTTACCACTATTACCGTACTCCTTTCCCAATTTAATGCACTAGATTAGGCACATACAGCCTCCATAGCATCACTAAAACACATCCTTAACCCATGCCTAGTACATTAAAATGAAGCATGGACTTCCACAACTATAAAAAAGTGATACTTACTTTTACAATGTATACACTAGCTGATCTGTCACTTGAAACCAACATCTTTCATATCACCATAAACAAAATGCAGCCATTGCATCTACTGTCCAGTCATTCCTGTAACATCATCTGAAATATCCCAAGCCTTAATCAACTGTCTCTACATCTATCCATTTCCTTCATGGTCTAACTCTCCTCCTTGTACCTTCTACTGTACTACTATATACCATCTTGACCAATCTTCATCTGTCATAAAATATACATGACATTCCAGCCTTAAAGACTTTCATCCATGCATCTTTTAATGACTCCTTCAGATCATATAACCTATCATTTCATTCTATCTAACCTTTGATTCCATCAATAACATAAAAAATATCCATCTTTACTGCTCATATTTTTTACCTATCCTGACCAATATAGACTTTCATTTCAGCCTTACATCAGCATTAGGAAAAGTACTCCTTCATATATACTTCTTCCACACTCTATGCTTAAATCTTTTACTTTTCACTAGTTCATCCACAAATTCTCTCCCTTGCATGATTCTGTCTTCATTCTCAGCTTTTCTAATGAAACCTTACTAAACCTTACTCCTAAATACCTAATTTCTTTTTACAGTGACCAACATGGCACAGGCAAAACACCTCAATCAAGGCCATCTAGGGTAAAGGAGAAAAGTAAAGGGAAAAGAAAGCAGAAGTTAACCAGGGTTCTGCAAGTGTTTGTAAACCTGACTCTTGAAGGGAGAGAGGTGATATGAAGAAGGAAAGACAAAAGAAAGAAGAGAATTCGACAGCTTAGCAGTTCGAAGGAAGGAGGAGTTATCAGCCAATCCACTTCTTCACCATACAAACTGACCTTGCAATCTAATCTTCCTTCCCTTTCATAAACTGGCATCTAACTTTTGTTCGCACTTACTTTCAGCATCTTCCTCCTAAAAACACTGCTAAATTAGCTGGCCATTCTACCCAATTATTTTTCTAGTCTAGCTAATGACACATCACCTGAATATAACAACATAGTTAACTTCCATTCTGTTTCTCTATGGTTGAATATCACACCACAATTGCCCCTACCTCACTCTTATCTGCCTCATCCATAAAAACAACCTTAAATTGAAGCATATGTCTAAAATGATGCTAAGCCAGTGAAAAAAAGAAAAAAAAAAAAATCTTTCAGAATATCTCTTTTTTACATGCTATTGAAGAAAATATCCAAAACAGTAGCATACATTCCTTTATATTGGTAGGGAAGGGTACCGAGTTAACAGGGATTGGCCCTGGCTGGCAGCAGGGATGCCCCTTATCTAGGTAAGTGCTGTATAATACGATGATTGTGATCTATTTCTCAGTGTGATTTCTCTCTACATACACATAAACACATTACACAATTTATGGCTTTCTTTGAATCCATAATTTTACACATCCCATATGTCATTTATCTTTCTTACATATGTGAGGATTTGAATTTAGCGCAGTGGCTGGAAGCTCGGCGGCTAGCTGCAAGGGCAGGCAAGTCTACAGGCATTGTCGACGAAAGGCGATTTCAAGAGGCCAACACGTATTGCTGTGTTCACGAGGAAAGGATTCTGCCGAGTTTTGCAGGAGTTTCTGAGAGGAGCACGTGTGGAAGATGTTTGGCGACTATGATGACCCTGAGAAGGTGCTGTGAGCGAGCCTCTCAGTCTGACTGGCCTGTGCTATATGCCATATTGACTATCAACCTAAGTGGGTGCCCGCTGGTATGGAAGGGTTAGAGATCGGTGTATGTCCACGATGCCAGGTGATAGCGAGAAAACTACACATCCTTGGCTGGACGGCAAGACTACCGCCGCTGGTGCAACTAAGTGCTCGGTGTGACAACTCCGTATGGGGGAGTTGTTAGCAAGCCTTGTTCAGGAGAGGAACCCTGAGTGAACAAAGTCACGAGACTCAGGTAGTCTCATATGGTAACCAGATTGTGAGTGGTGTGAGCTAAGCAGGGAGAGGCCTTATAGGTGCTGGGTTGGGAGAAAACCCAAGCAGAGCTTTAAGAAGTAAATGTTGGTAGTACTGACCCATGTACTGTATGTAAATATATCTATGAGCAGTTGTAGTAGTGTTTCTATTTGCAGTTAATTTCTTTACTGTATGTAAATAGCTTCTGTGAGCAGCTAAGTGTTTCTATTTGGAGTTAATTTCTTTATCTTATGTAAATTTCTTTTGTGAGCAGTTAAGTGTTTGTGTTTAGTGAAAATTCTTACTGTAGGATTGGCAATAACTGTAAATTAAAGTTTTGTAAACCCTACCAATTGTTTGTACACCCCAGCAAGAGATTCTCTGTATAAAGGAGGGCAGCTTAAGCCCAGCTCATTACCAACATGTACTTATGAAAGCACTGCCTTGGTTTATAAAGATACTTGGTTCAATCAGGGTAATTCTCCTGAACAAGGCATGCTAACAACTCCACCATACGTAGTTGTAACACCGAGCACTTAGCTGCACCAGCGGCGGTAGTCTTGCCGTCCACCCAAGGACGTGTAGTTTTCTCGCGATCACCTGGCGTCCTGGGCATACATCAATCTCTAGCCCTTCCGTACCAACGGGCACCCACTGAGGTAGCAGAGCGTGGTTGATTACGCCCTTTTGGGTATTACAAGTAGGAACTCCTGCTTGGGTCCAGTTGGCGGCAGAGTCATAGATGATTTTGTGCCCCCACCAGAGTGGGAGGACCAAGGGGAAAGTGGAGACAAAGGAAAGAGAGAAGAGAATCAAGGGGTAGCAGTAACAGGAGGGACTATGGAAGAACTCCTCACATCTAATAGGCAGTTAGCAGAGGCTGTAACTTGTGTCATCCCAGGAGCATAGTGTGGTCTCTTCCAGTCCCTACGCTTGCAAAATTTCCTGGCAGGTTGAGGAGGGCCGGTGAGTTAGATTAGTAGGTGAGAGATGCTGAGAACATAAGACAAGAAGGGGTTGCACGGACGGGAGGCTGTGACATATTTGAGTGAATTTTTTGGAAGGGCCTGCACTTACTAGGGTACAGAACAGCCAAGTGGACTTAGTGCCTGCACTATTTGAGCGTCTGGAGGTTGCCTTTAGTAAGAAGGCAAGTTATGTAGACTTGGAGAGACACTTACACGGGGCGTGTGGGAGGTCGCTGATTCATTGTTGGAGATGGAGAAGAAAATGCAGAAAGTGAGGTACAAAAAGGGAGGAGGACAGGAGGTGGATGCTGAACATATGGTTCTGTAGGGAATCGAAGAGGCCGGCGGATTTGGATTAGATTACAGAAGTGGTGTGAGGAGCATTCAGAGGTGCAGTGGCAAGAGTTGGTTAGGCGGGCCGCGGACAAAGTGGATGAGATGGAACAGATTCGCAGAACCGGTTGTGAGGAGAGCCTCCTGTTCGGTCCCATGTTCTCTGTGTGCTCAGTAAGGTCATTTAAGGGTTTCAGTGTGCCAGGTTTAAGGAGTGGATGCAGAAAACCGGGAAATGGGCAGCCTTGAGGAAGGAGGGTCAGCCCTCAAGGTCTACAACAGGCCCAACGTCGATTCGGAGCGTGATAATTGGTGCTGAGGGAGTAGATGATGAGAAAAAAATAAGGTTAAGTTGTTTGGAAAAACTCCCAATCAGCAATGGCTGATTCAGGAGCAGAGGCTAGCTTGGTGACGGATGAGTGGTATATCCAGCACCTCTTACCCAAAGATACACCAAGATACATCCTTACACACACAGATACATACTGTCACACCCAGATATATCATTTACACACTCAGATAAAAGCTGACACACCCAGATGAATCCTGGCACACCAAGATATACATCCTTACACACCCAGATACATCCTGGCACACCCAGATACATCATGACACACCCAGATACATCCTTACACACCCATATACATTCTGACACACCCAGATACAAGCCGACACACCCACATACATCCTAGCATACCCAAATACATCCTGACACACCCATATACATAATGTCACAACCAGATACATCCTGACAAGCTCAGATATATCCTGGCACACACAGATGCATCCTGAGACCCGCAGATACATCCTGTCACACCCATATACATCTTGGCACACACAGGTATATCCTGACCCACCAAGATACAATCTCACACACCCAGGTGCATCCTGGCAGAAAAAGATACAAGCTGACACACCCAGATACATCATGGCACACCCAGATACATCCTGAAACACCCACCAGATACATCCTGACACACCCAGATACAACCTGACACACCCAGAAACATCCTGACACACCCAGATACAACCTGACACACCCAGAAACATCCTGACACATCCTTATACGTCCTGGCAAAAACAGATACATCCAGACAAACCTAGATACATCCTGGCAAACCCAGATACATCTTGATACACCCAGATACATCCTGACGCACCTAGATACCTCTTGGCACACCCAGGTACATCCTTACACACCCAGATACATCCTGACACACCTAGATACATACTGACACACCCAGATACATCCAGGCACACCCATATACATCTTGACACACCCAGATATATACTGACACACCCAGATACATCTTGGCACACCTAGATACAAGGTGACACACCCAAATATATTCTGGCACAACTAGATACATCCTGATACACCGAGATACATACTGGCACACCCAGATACATCCTGGCACAACCAGATACATCCTGACACACCCAGATACATCCTGACACCCAGATACAAGCTGACACACCCCGATACAAACTGGCACCCCTAGACACATCCTGGCTCACCCAGATAAATCTTGACACTCCCAGATACATCTCGACACACTTAGATATATCCTGGCATACCCAGATACAAGCTGACACACCCACATACATCCTGGCACACCCATATACATATAATCACAACCAGATACATCCTGACACACTCAGATGTTTCCTGGCACACATGCATCCTGAGACCCACAGATACATCCTGTCACACCCATACACATCTTGACACACACAGATATATCCTGACACACCAAGATACAATCTGACACAACCAGATGCATCATGGCACACCCAGATACATCCTGACACACCAACCAGATACTTTTTGACACACCTAAATATAACCTGACACACCCAGAAACATCCTGACACACCCAGATAGATCCTGGCAAACCCATATACATCCAGACACACCTAGATACATCCTGGTACACCCAGATACATCCTGATACACTCAGATACATCCAAACGCACCTAGATACCTCTTAGCAAACCCAGATACATCCTGACACACCCAGACACATAATGACACACCCAGATACATGTTGACACACTCAGATACAAGATGTCACACCCAGATACATCCTGGCACACCCAGATACATCTAGACACACCCAGATACATACTGACACACCCAGATGCAAGGTGACACACCCAGATATATGCTGGCACAACCAGATACATCCTGATACCCCCAGATACATCCTGGCACACCCAAATACATCATGGCACACCCAGATACATCCTGACACACCCACATGCTTTCTGACACCCCAAGATACATCCTGTCACAGCCAGATACAAGCTAATACACCCAGATATATCATGGCACACCCAGATACCTCCTGACACACCCACCAGATACATCCTGACACACCCAGATACATTCTAATACCCCCAGATGCATCCTGTCAGAGCCAGATACAAGCTAATACACCCAGATATATCATGGCACACCCAGATACATCCTGACACACCCAGATACCTCATGATAAACCAAGATACTTCCGGGCACACCCAGATACATCCTGACACACCCAGATACATCCTTACACACCCAGATACATCATGACACACCCAGATACATCATGACACAAACATATACATCATGACACTCTCAGATACATCTTGGTACACCCAGACTCATCCTAACACAACCAGATATATTCTGGCACACCCAGATACATTCTGGCACACTCAGATACATCCCGACTCTCCCAGAAACATCCTGACACACCTAGATACATCCTTGCACACCCAAATACAAGATGCCACACCCATATACATCCTGACACACCAAGATGCATCCTGGCACACCTAGATACATCCTAGTCAACACACATAGAAACTGACACACCCAGATACATCCTGGCACACATATATGCATCCTGACACACCCAGATACATCCTGACACGCCCAGATACATCCTAGCGCACCAAGATACATCCTGGCACACCCAGATACATCCTGTCAAACCAAGATACATCCTGACACACCCAGAAACTTCCTGGTACTCCCAGATACATCCTCACACCTAAATACATCCTGGCATACCCAGATATATCTTGACACACCCAGATACAAGCTGACACACCCAGATACATCCTGGCACACCAAGATACATCATGACATAGCCAAAAACATCCTGACACACCCAGATACGTTATGGCACAGCCAGATACATCATGACACACCCTGATACGTCCTGACAAACCCAGATATAAGCTGACACACCCAGATACAAACTGGTACACCAAGATACATCTTGTCACACACAGATACATCATGACACACCCAGATACATCCTGTCACACCTAGATACATCATGGCACACCCAGATACAAGCTGACACACCCACATACATCCTGGAAAACCTAGATACAATTTGAAAAACCCACATACATCCTATCAAATCCAGAAACATCCTGACACACTCAGATATATCCTGGCACACCCTGATGCATCCTGACACACCCAGATACATCCAGCCTCACCCATATACATCCTCGTATACCCAGATACATCCTGACACACCCAGATGCATCCTGATACACCTAAATACAAGCTGTCACACCAAGATACATCCTGACACAAACAGATACATCCTGACACACCCATATACATCCTGGCACACCCATATATATCCTGACACACCAAGATACATCCTAATGCACCCAGATACATCCTGACAAACCCATATACATCCTGACACACCCAGATACAATCTCGCACACCCAGATACAAGCTGACACACCCAGATACCTCCTGACACACCCAGATACCTCCTGACACACCCAGATAATCCTGGCACACCTAGATACATCCTAACACACCCAGATAGAAACTGACACACCCAGATATATCTTGGTACACCCAGATGCATCCTGACACACCCACATACATCCTGACACACCAAGATACATCCTGGCATACCCAGATACATCCTGACACACCCAGATACATCCTGACAAATCCAGATACATCCTGACACACCCATATCCATCTTCGCATACGCAGATACTCCTGACACACCCAGATACATAATGACATACCTAGATACATCCTGGCACACCTATATACAAGTTGACATACCCACATACATCCTAGCACACCGAGATATATCCTGACAAACATATATACATCCTGTTACAACCAGATACATCCTGACACACTCAGATATATAATGGCATACCCAGATGCATCCTGACACACCCAGATATATCCTACCACAGAAATATACATCCTGGCATCCCTAGATACTTCCTGACACACCCAGATACATTGACACCCCAAGATGCATTCTGGCACACCTTGATACAAGCTGACACACCCAGATCCATCCTGTCAAACCCAGATATATCCTGACACACCCATATACATCCTGGCACACCCAGACACATCCTGACACACCCAGATACATGCTGGCACACCCAGATGCATCCTGACACACCCAGATACATCCTGACACGCCCAGATACATCCTGACACACCCAGATACATCTTGGCAAACCCAGATACATACTGACACACCCAGATACATCCTGGCACACCCAGAAACATCCTCACACCTAGAAACATCCTGACACACCCAGATATAAGCTGACACATCCAGATACATCCTAGCACACCAAGATACATCCTGACATGGCCTGAAACATTCTGACACACCCAGATACATCATGGCACAGCCAGATACATCATGACATACCCAGATACATCCTGACACACCCAGATACATCCTGACACACCCAGATGCAAACTGACACTCCCAGATACAAACTAACAAAACCACATACATCCTGTCACAACCAGATACATCTTGACACACTCAGATATACCCTGGCACACCCAGATGCATCCAGACAAACCCAGATACATCCTGCCACACCCATATACATCCTCGCACACTCAAATACATCCTGACACACCCAGATACATTCTGATACACTCAGATGCATCCTGACACACCCAGATACAAGCTGTCACACCCAGATACATCCAGACACACACAGATACAACATGACACACATATATACATCCTGGCACACCCAGATACATCCTGACACACATAGATACATCCTAGCAAACCCAAATAGAAGCTGACACAACCAGATGCATCCTGGCACACCCAGATACATCCTGGCACACCCAGATACATCCTGACACAACCAGATATATCTTGGCACACACATATACATCCCCAGATACATCCTGACACACCTAGATACAAGCTGACACACCCAGATACAAGCTGACACTCCCAGATACAACCTGGCATACCCATATACACATTGACACACCCAGATACATCTTGGCACACCCAGATACAAGTTGACACACCCTGATACATCCTGGCGAAACCAGATACATCCTGATACACCCAGATACATCCTGGCACACCCAGATACATCATGACACTCCCAGATACATCCTGACACACCCAGATACGTTCTCTCACACCCAGATATATCTTGTCACACCCAGATACAAACTAATACACTCAGGTACATCATGGCACACCCAGATACATCCAGACACACCCAGCAGATACATCCTGACACTCCCAGAGACATCCTGACACACCCAGATAAACCCTGACACACCCAGATACATCCTGACACACCCAAATACATCCTGCTACCCCAAGATACATCTGGCACACCAAGATAAATCCTGGCACACCCAGATACATCTTTTCACACCCAGATACATCCTAGCACACCCGGATAAAAACTGACACACCCAGATACATCATGGCACACCCAGATGCATCCTGACACACCCAGATACATCATGTCAAGCCAAGATACATCCTGATACACCCAGACACATCCTGGCACACCCAAATACTTCCTCACACTCAGATACATCCTGACACACCCAGATATATCATTTACACACAAAGATAAAAGCTGACACACCCATATACATCCTGGCACACCAAGATACATCCTGACACAGCCAGATACATCCTGACACACCCAGATACATCCTGGCACAGCCAGATACATTATGACACATCCAGATACATTCTGACACACCCAGATACATATTGACACACCCAGATACATGTTGACACACCCAGATACAAACTGGCATACCCAGATACATCCTGGCACACCCAGATAAATCTTCATACGCACAGATACATCCTGACACACCTAGATACATCTTGGCACACTCAGATACAAACTGATACACCCATATACATCCTAGCACACCCAGATACATCCTGACACACACATATACGTCCTATCACAACCAGATACACCCTGACACACTCAGATATGTCCTGGCACATCCAGATGCATCCTGAGACCCCCAGATACATCCTGTCGCACTCATATATATCTTGGCACGCCCAGATAAATCCTAACAAACCAAGAGACAATGTAACACACCTAGATGCATCCTGGCAGACCAAGATACAAGATGACACACTCATATACATCATGACACACCCAGATACATCCTGACACACACATATACATCCTGTCACAACCAGATACATCCTGACAAACCCAGATAAAAGCTGACACACCCAGATACAGCCATGCACACCCAGATACATCCTAACACACCCAGATACATCCTGACACACCCAGATATATCCTGGAACACCCATATTTATCCTGACACACCCATATACATGAAGGCACACCCAGATACATCCTGACACACGCATATACAGCCTGGCACACCCATATACATCCTGACACACAAAGATACATCCTGGCACACCCAGATATATGCTGACACACACATATACATTATGGCAAACCCAGTTACATCCTGACACACCCAGATATATCCTGACACACCCAGATACATCCTGTAAAACCCAGATACATCCTGGCACACCCAGATACAAGCTGACACTACCAGATTCATCAGTGCACACCAAGATACATCATGACAAACCCAGATGCATCCTGGCACACCCAGATACATCATGAAACACCCAGATACTTATAGACCTACCCAGATACATCCTGACACATCTAGATACATATTGACCAACCTAGATACATCCGTACACACCCAAAAACATCCTGATACACCCAGATAGATCCTGACACACCAAGGTACATCTCGACACACACACAGCTACATCCTGGCACACCCAAATAAATCTTGGCAAACCCAGATACATCCTGACACACCCAGATACATCCTGACACACCCAGATACAAGCTGACACACCCAGATACATCCTGGCAGACCCAAATACACCCTGAAACACCCAAATAATTTCTAACACACCCAGATACAAACTGACACACCCAGACACAAACTGGCACACCCAGATACGTCCTGGCACACCATGATAAATCTTCACACTCACAGATACATCCTGACACACCTAGATACATCTTGGCACACTCAGATACAAACTGATAAACCCATATACATCCTGACACACACATATACATCCTGTCACAACCAGATACATCCTGACACACTCAGATATATCCTGGTACATCCAGATGCATCCTGAGACCCACAGATACATCCTGTCACACCCATATATATCCTGGCACACCCAGATACGTCCTAACACACCAAGATACAATCTGACACACCCAGATGCATCCTGGCAAACCTAGATACAAGCTGACACACCCATATACATCATGACACACCCAGATACATCCTGACACACCCAGATACATCCTGACACACCCAGATACATCAAGGCACACCCAGATACATCCTGACACACGCAGATACATCCTGGCACATCCATATACATCCTGACACACAAAGATACATCCTGGCACACCCAGATATATCCTGACACACCCATATACATCTTGGCAAACCCAGTTAAAACCTGACACACCCACATATATCTTGACACACACAGATACAACCTGGCACACCCAGAAACAAACTGGCACACCCAGATACATGCTGTTACTACCAGATTCATCCTGCCACACCTAGATACATCATGACAAACCCAAATACATCCTGGCATACCTAGATACATCATGAAACACCTAGATAATTATTAACCAACCCAGATACATCCTGACACACCCAGATACATATTGACCAACCCAGATACATCCTTACACACCCAAAAAATCCTGATACACCGAGATACATCATGACACACACAGGTACAACCTGACATACCCAGCTACATCCTGGCGCACCCAGATACATCTTGGCAAACACAGATATATTTTGACACACCCATATACGTCCTGACACACCCAGATAAAAGCTGACACACCCAAAAACATGCTGACACACTTAGATACATCCTGGCACACCCAAATACATCCTGAAACACCCAGATACATTCTGACACATCCAGATACAAACTGACACACCCATATACATCATGGCACACCCAGATACATCCTGACACACTCATATACATCCTAGAACACCCAGATTCATCCTGACACACCCAGATACATATTGACACACCCAGATACATTATGACACACCCAGATACATCCTGACACACATAGATACATCCCGAAACACCCATATAATTCTTGGGACACCCAGATAAAAGGTGACACACTTAGATACATCCTGACACTCCCAGATACATCCTGGCACACCTAGATACATCCTAGGACACCTAGATAGAAACTGAAGCAGCCAGATACTACCTTGCAAACCCAGATGCATCCCAACACCCCCAGATACATCCTGACACACCCAGATATATCCTGACACACTCAGACACATCCTGGTACACCCAGATACATCATGACACACCTAGATAAATCATGACACAACCAGACACACCCTGACACACTCAGATACATCCTGGCACACCCAGATATATTCTGGCACACCCAGATACATCCTGGCACACCCAGATACATCCTGACACACCCAGATACATCCTGGCTCACCCAGATACATCCTGGCACACCCATATGCATCCTGACACACCCATATATATCCTGACACGCACAGATACATCCTGGCACACTCAGATACATCCTGGCACACCCAGATACATCCTAACACACCCAGATACATCCTGTCAAACCCAGATACATCCTGACACACCCAGATACATCCTGGCATACCCAGATACATCCTCACACCCAGATACATCCTAGCACACACAGATGTATCTTGACACACCCAGATACAACATGACACACCCGGATACATACTGCAATACCAAGATACATCCTGACAGAGCCTGAAACATCCTGACACACCCAGATACATCCTGGCATAACCATATACATCATCACACATACAGATACACCCTGACAAACCCAGATACATCCTGACACACCCAGATATAAGCTGACACACCCAGATACAAACTGGCACACCCAGTTACATTCTGTCACACACAGATACATCATCACACACCCAGATACATCCTGTCACACCTAGATACATCATGGCACATCCAGATACAAACTGACACACACACATACATCATGGCACACCCTGATACATCCTGACAAACCCACATATATCCTGTCAAAAAAAAGATACATCATGACACACTCAGCTATATCCTGGCACACCCAGATGCATCCTGAAACACCCAGATACATCCTGCCTCACCCATAAACTTCCTCGCACTCCCATATATATCCTGACACACCCAGATAAAATCTGACACACTCAGATGCATCCTGACACACCTAGATACAAGTTGTCACACCCAGATATATCCTGGCACACACAGATACATCCTGATTCACCCATATACATCCTGAACCACCCAGATACATCCCGACACACCAAGACACATCCTAACACACCCATATAGATACTGACACACCCAGATGAATCCTGACACACCCAGATAAAATCTGACACACCCATATGCTTCCTGACACACCTAGATACAAGCTGTCACACCCAGATAATTCCTAACACACACAGATACATCCTGATTCACCCATATATATCCTAATACACCCAGATACAATCTGACACATCCAGATGCATCCTGACACACCCAGATACAAGCCTGACACACCCAGATACATCCTGGCACACCCAAATACATCCTGAAACACCCAGATACATGCTGACACACCCATATACAAACTGACACATCCTTATATATCCTGGCACACCCAGATACATCCTGACACAGATACATCCTAGAACACCCAGATTCATCCTGACACACCCAGACACATATTGACACACCCAAATACATCCTAACACACCTAGATACATCCTTACACACATAGATACATCCCGAAACATCCAGATACTTCCTGGGACACCCAGATACAAGGTGACACACTTAGATACATCCTGACACTCCCAGATACATTCTGGCATACCTATATACATCCTAGGACACCAAGATGGAAACTGAAGCAGCCAGATACATCCTTGCAAACCCAGATACATCCTGACACACCCAGATATATCCTGACACACTCAGATACATTCTGGCACATCCAGATACATCCTGACACGCCCAAATACATCCTGACACACTGAGATACATCCTGGCAAAAGATACATCCTGACACACCCAGATACATTCTGGCACACCCAGATACATCCTCACACCCAGAAACATCCTGACACACCCAGATATATCTTGACACACCCAGATACATCAAGGCACACCCAGATACAAACTGACACACGCAAATACATCGACACACCCAGATATATCGGGACACACCCAGATATATCAAAACACACCCAGATACATCCTGACACACGCAGGTACATCCTGGCACATCCATATACATCCTGACACACGAAGATATATCCTGGCACACCCAGATATATCCTGACAAACCCAGATAAATCTTGGCAAACCCAGTTCCAACCAGACACACCCACATATATCCTGACACACCCAGATACACCCTGGCACACCCAGATACAATATGTCGCTACCAGATTCATCCTGGCACACCTAGTTACATCATGACAAACCCAGATACATATTGACCAACCCAGATACATCCTTACACACCCAAAAACATCTTGATATACCCAGATACATCCTGACACACCCAGGTACGTCCTGACACACCCATCTAAATCCTGGCACGCCCAGATGCATCTTGGCAGACCCAGATACATTCTGACACACCCAGATACATCCTGACATACCTATATAAAAACTGACACACCCAGATACAAGCTGACACCCCCAGATACATCCTGGCACACCCAAATATATCCTGAAACACCCAGATACATTCTGACACACCCAGATACAAACTGACACACCCATATACGTCCTGACACACCCAGATACATCCTGACACACTCAGATACATCCTAGAACACCCAGATTCATCCTGACACACCCAGATACATCCTTACACACATAGAAACATCCCGAAACATCCAGATACTTCCTGGGACACCTAGATATAAGGTGACACACATAGATACATCCTGACACTCCCAGATACATCCTGGCACACCTAGATACATCCTAAGACACCAAGATAGAAACTGAAGCAGCCAGATACATCCATGCAAACCCAGATGCATCCTGACACCCCCAGATACATCCTGACACAACCAGATATATCTTGACACAATCAGATACATCGTAGCACATCCAGATAAATCATGACACACCCAGATAAATCATGACACAACCGGATATATCCTGACACACTTAGATACATCCTGGCACACCCAGATTCATGCTAACACACCCAGATATATTCTAGCACACCCAGATACATCCTGGCACACCCAGATATATCCTGACACACCCAGATACATCCTGACACACTCAGACACATCCTGACACACCCAAATACAAGATGACACACCCAGATACATCCTGACACACTCAGATACATCCTGGCATACCTAGATACATCCAAATCAACACACATAGAAACTGACACACCCAGATACATCCCGGCACACCCACAAGCATCCTGACACACCCAGATACATCCTGAGACGCACAGATACCTCCTGGCACACTCATATACATCTTGGCACAACCAGATAAATCCTAACACACCCAGATACATTCTGTCAAACCCAGATACATCCTGACACACCCAGATACATCCTGGCACACCCAGATGCATCCTCACAACCAGATACATCTTAGCACACCCAGATGTATCTTGACACACCCAGATACAAGCTGACACACACACAGATACATCCTGACACACACACAGATACATCCTGCAACACCAAGATACATCCTGACACAGCCAGAAACATCCTGACACACCCAGATACATCCTGGCATAACCATATACATCATCACACATACAGATACACCCTGACAAACCCAGATACATCCTGACACACCCAGATATAAGCTGACACACCCAGATACAAACTGGCACACCCAGTTACATTCTGTCACACACAGATACATCATCACACACCCAGATACATCCTGTCACACCTAGATACATCATGGCACATCCAGATACAAACTGACACACACACATACATCATGGCACACCCTGATACATCCTGACAAACCCACATATATCCTGTCAAAAAAAAGATACATCATGACACACTCAGCTATATCCTGGCACACCCAGATGCATCCTGAAACACCCAGATACATCCTGCCTCACCCATAAACTTCCTCGCACTCCCATATATATCCTGACACACCCAGATAAAATCTGACACACTCAGATGCATCCTGACACACCTAGATACAAGTTGTCACACCCAGATATATCCTGGCACACACAGATACATCCTGATTCACCCATATACATCCTGAACCACCCAGATACATCCCGACACACCAAGACACATCCTAACACACCCATATAGATACTGACACACCCAGATGAATCCTGACACACCCAGATAAAATCTGACACACCCATATGCTTCCTGACACACCTAGATACAAGCTGTCACACCCAGATAATTACTGACACACACAGATACATCCTGATTCACCGTTATATATCCTAACACACACAGATACAATCTGACACACCCAGATGCATCCTGACACACCCAGATACAAGCTGACACACCCAGATGAATCCTGACACACTCAGATACATCCTGACACACCTAGATACATCCTAGCACACCCAGATAGAAACTGACACACCCAGATATATCCTGGCGCACCCAGATATATCCTACCACACAAATATACATCCTGGCACACCTAGATACTTCCTGACACACACAGATACATACTGACACACCCAGATGCATTCTGGCACACCTAGATACAAGCTGACACATCCAGATACATCCTGTCACTCCCAGATACATCTTGATACACCCAGATACATCCTGCAACACCCAGATACATCCTGTCAAACCCATACACATCCTGACACGCCCAGATACATCGTGGCACACCCAGATGCATCCTGACACACACAAATACATCCTGACACTCCCAGATACATCCTGACACACCCAGATACATCCTGGCACACCAAGATACATCCTGACACACCCAGATACATCCTGTCAAACCCAGATACATCCTGAAACACCCAGATACATCCTGGCACACCCATATACATCCTCACACCCAGAAACATCCTGACACACCCAGATATATCTTGACACACCCAGATACATCCTGGCACACCTAGATGCATCCTAACACACCCAGAAACATCCTGACACACCCAGATACATCATTGCACAGCCAGATACATCATGACACACCCAGATACATCCTGACACACCCAGATACATCCTGACACACCCAGATACAAACTGAGACACCCAGATACAAACTGGCACAACCAGATACATCCTGGCACACACAGAAATATCTTGACATACCCAGATACATCTTGAAAAACCTAGACACATTCTTTCACACCCATATAAAAGATGACACACCCACATACATCCTGGCACACCCAGATGCATCCTGACAAACCCACATACATCCTGTCACAGCCATATATATCCTGACAAACTCAGATATTTCCTGGCACACCCATATGCATCCTGACACACCCAGATATATCCTGCCACACCCATATACATCCTCGCACACCCAGATACATTCTGACACATGCAGATGCATCCTGATACATCTAGATACAAGCTGTCACACCCAGATACATCCTGACACACAGAGATATATCCTGACACACCCACATACATCCTGGCACACCTAGATACATCCTGACACACATAGATACATACTGACATACCCAGATACATCCTGGCACACCCAGATACAAGCTAACACACCCAGATACATCCTGACACACACATACATCCTGACACACCAAGATACATCCTGGCATGCCCAGATACATCTTGACACACCCAGATACATCCTGACACTCCCAGATACATCTTGGCATACAGAGATACATCATGACACACCCAGACAAATATTGACCAACCCAGATACACCCTAACACACCCAGAAACATCATGATACACCCAGATAAATTATGACTCACCCATATACATCCTGGCACACCTAGATACATCCTTGCAAACCCAGATAGAAGCTAACACAACCAGATGCATCCTAGCACACCAAGATGCATCCAGACACACCCATATACATCCTGATACACCCAGACACAACCTGGCACACCCATATACATCCTCACACCCAGATACTTCCTGACACATCCAGATATATCCTGACACACCCAGTTGCATCATGGCACACCCAGATACATCCTGACACACCCAAATACATCCTGACAAACCTATATATATCCTGACACACCCAGATACACGTTGACACACCAAGATACATCCTGGCACACAAAGATACATCCTGACATACCCAGATACAAGCTGACACACCGAGGTACAAACTGACACACCCAGATACATCCTGGCACACCCAGATACATCTTGACACACCCAGATACATCCTGACACACCCAGATACATCCTGGCACACCCAGATACAAGTGAGACACCCAGATACATCCTGACACACCCTGATACATCCTGGCACAACCAGATACATCCTGATACACCCAAATACATCCTGGTACACCCAGACACATCATGGCACACCCAGATACCTCCTGACACAACCAGATACATCCTTTCAAACCCATATACATCCTGAAACACCCAGATATATCGTGGCACACCAATATGCATCCTGACACACCAAGATACATCCTGACTCGACCAGACATCCTGGTACACCAAGATACATCCTGACACACCTAGATACATCCTGTCAAACCCAGATACATCCTGAAACACCCAGATACATCCAGGCACACCCAAATACATCCTCACACCCAGAAACATCCTGACACACCCAGATATATCTTGACACACCCAGATACATCCTGGCACACTTAGATACATCCTGACACACCCAGAAACATCCTGATACACCCAGATACATCATGGCACAGCCAGATGCATCATGACACACCTAGATACATCCTGACACACCCAGATACAAACTGACACACCCAGATACAAACTGGCACACCCAGATACATCCTGGAACACACAGATAAATCTTGACAAACCCAGATACATCTTGAAAAACCTAGACACATCCTTTCACACCCATATAAAAGCTGACACACCCACTTACATCCTGGCACACCCAGATACATCCTGACAAACCCATATACATCCTGTCACAACCAGATATATCCTGACACACTCAGATACATACTACCAAACCCATATACATCCCCGCACACCCAGATACATCCTGACACACCCAGATACATTCTGACACACCCAGATACAAGCTGACACACCGCGATACAAGCTGACACACCCAGATACATCCTCGCACACCCAGATAGATCTTGACACACCCAGTTACATCCTGACACACCCAGATCCATCCTGGCACACCCAGATACAAGGTGAAACACCCAGATACGTCCTGACACACCCTGATACATCCTGTCACAACCAGATACATCCTGATACACCCAAATACATCCTAGTACACCCAGATACATCATGGCACACCCAGATACATCCTGACACACCCAGATACATTCTGACACGCCCAGATACATCTTGGCACATATAGACACAAGTTAGTACACTCAGATAAACCATGGCACACCCAGATACATCCTGACACACCCAACAGATATATCCGGACACTCCCAGATACATCCTAACACATCCAGATACATCCTGACACACCCAAATACATCTTGACACACCCAGATACATCCTGGCACACCCAGAAACAGGCTGACACACCCAGATACATCCTGACACACCCAGATACATCCTAGCACACCCAGAAAGAAACTGACACTCCCAGATACATCATGGGACACCCAGATGCATCCTGACACACCCAGATACATCCTGACACGTCCAGATACATCCTGACACAGAAAGATGCATCCTGGCACACCCAAATACATTCTGACACACCCAGATATATCCTGTCAAGTCCAGATACATCTTGACACACCCAGACACATCCTGGCACACCCAAGTACATCCTCACACCCAGATACATCTTGACAAACCCAGATATATTACTGACACACAAATCCTTTTTTTTTTTTTCTTATTTAGAATCCTTTCTCTGCCTCCTGAATCCTTCCTACGCGTTCAAAATCCTTTTCATAATTCACAAATAATTTTTTTTTATTTAGAGTCCTTTCTCTGCCTCCTAAATCCTTCCTACGTCTACAAAATCCTTTCTCTACCTCCGAAATCCTTTTTTTCTTATTTAGAATCCTTTCCCTGCCTCCTGAATCCTTCCTACATCTACAAAATCCTTTTCATACTTCCAAATCCTATTATTCTGATTTAAAATCCTTTCTCTGCCTCCTGAATCCTTCCTACGTCAACAAAATCCATTTTATATCCCCCAAAATACATTTTTCTTATTTAGAATCCTTTCTCTGCTTCCTGAATCCTTCATACATCTACAAAATCCTTTCTATACCTCCCAAATCCTTTTTCACTTATTTAGAATCCTTTCTTTGCCTTCTGAATCCTTTCTATGTCTACAAAAGCCTTTTCATACCTCCTAAATCCTTTTTATCTTATTTACAATCCTTTTTCTGCCTCATGAATCCTTCCTACGTCTAAAAAATTGTTTCTATACCTCCCAAATCCTTTTTTTTTTCTTATTCATAATCCTTTCTCTGCATCCTGAATCCTTCCTACTTCTACAAAGTCCTCTCTATACCTCCCATTTTTTTTTTTTTCTTATTTAGAATCCTTTCTATGCCTCCTGAATCCTTCATACGTCAACAAAATCCTTTCTATTCCTCCCAAATCCCATTTTTTATGTAGAATCCTTTCTCTGCCTCCTGAATCCTTCCGACGTCTAAAAATCCTTTATATTTTTCCCAAATCCTTTTTTTTATCATTCAGAATCCTTTCTCTGACTCCTGAATCCTTCCTACATCTACAAAATCCTTTCTTTCCCTCCCAGATCCTTTTTTTCCTTATTTAGAATCCTTTCTCGACCTTCTGAATCTTTCCTACGTCTAGAAATTCCTTTTTATACCTCCCAACTCCTTTTTTTTTCTCTTAGAATCCTTTCTCTGCCTCCTGAATCTTTCCTATGCCTAAAAAATCCTTTCTGTACCTCCCAAATCCTCTTTTTCTTATTTAGAATCCTTTCTCTGCCTCCTGAATCCTTCCTATGTCTACAAAATCCTTTGAATACCTACCAAATCCCTTTTTCTTATTCAAAATCCTTTCTCTGCCTCCTGAATCCTTCCAAAATCTACATAATCCTTTCTATACCTCCCAAATCCTTTTTTTCTTATTTAGAAAACTTTTTCTGCATCTTGAATCCTTCCCACGACTACAAAATCCTTTTTATACCTCCCAAATCTTTCTCTGTCTCCTGAATCCTTCCTACGTCTACAAAATCCTTTCTATACCTCCCAAATCCTGTTTTTCTTATTTAGAATCATTTCTTTGCCTCCTGAATCCTTCATACCTATACAACATCCTTTCTATACCTCAGAAATCCTCTTTATCTTATTTAGAATCCTTTCTCTGCCTCCTGAATCCTTCCTACACCAAAAACAAAATTCTTTCTATACATCCCAAATCCTTTTTTTTTTTTCTTATTTAGAATCCTTTCTCTGCCTCCTAAATCCTTCCTACGTCTACAAAATCCTTTCTCTACCTCCCAAATCCTTTTTTTTTTTATTCAGAATCCTTTCCCTAACTCCTGAATCATTCCTACATCTAAACAATCCTTTTTATACCTCCCAAATCCTTTTTTTCTTATTCAAAATCCTTTCTCTGCCTCCTGAATCCTTCCAACGTCTACAAAATCCTTTCTATACCTCCCAAATCCTTTTTTTCTTATTTAGAATTCTTTCTCTACCTCCTGGATCCTTCTTAAGTCTACAAATTCCTTTCTATACCTCCTAAATCCTTTCTTTCTTATTTAGAATCCATTCTCTGCCTCCTGAATCCTTCCTACGTCTATAAAATCCTTTCTATACCTGCAAAATCCTTTTTTTCTTATTTAGAACCCTATCTCTTCTTCTTCAAACCTTCCTATGCCTACAAAACCTTTTCTATACATCCCAAGCCCTTTTTTTCTTATTTACAATCCTTTCTCAGCCTTCTGAATCCTTCCTATGTCTACATAATCCTTTCCATACCTCCCATATCCTTTTTTTCTTGTTCAGAATCCTTTCTCTGCCTCCTGAATCCTTCCTACGTCTACAAAATCCTTTCTATACCTCCCAAATCCTCTTTTTCTTCTTTAGAATCCTTTCTATGCCCCCTGAATTATTCCTAAGTCTACAAATTTCTTTCTATACCTCACAAATCCTTTTTTTATTTAGAATCCTTTCTCTGCCTTCTGTATCCCTCTTACGTCCACAAAATTCTTTTTATTCCTCTCAAATCCTTTTTTTTTTATTATTATTTAGAATCCTTTCTCTGCCTCCTAAATCCTTCCTACGTCTACAAAATCCTTTCAGTACCTCCCAAATCCTTTTTTCCTTATTTAGAATACTTTCTCTGTCTCCTGAATCCTTCCTACATTTACAAAATCCTTTATATACCTACCAAATCCTTTTTTTTTATTTAGAATCCTTTCTCTGCCTCCTGAATCCTTCATACGCCTATAAAATATTTTCTATTCCTCTCAAATCCTTATTTTCTTATTTAGAATCCTTTCTCTGCCTCCTGAAACCTTCCTACGTCTACAGAATCGTCTTTATACCTCTCAAATCCTTTTATACGCTTTTAGAGTCCTTTCTCTGCCTCCTAAATCCTTCCTACATCTACAAAGTCCTTTCTATATCTCCCAAATCTTTTCTCTTCTTATTTAGAATCCTTTCTCTGCTTCCTGAATCCTTCCTACATCTACAAAATCCTTTCTATACCTCCCAAATCTTTTTTTCCTTATTTAGAATTCTTTCTTTGCCTCCTTAATCCTTCCTACATCTACAAAATCCTTTCTCTACCTCCCAAATCCTTTTATCCTTATTTAGAATTCTTTCTTTACCTCCTTAATCCTTCCTACGTCAACAAAATCCTTTCTATACCTCCCATATCCTAATTTTCTTCTTTAAAATCCTTTCTCTGCCTCCTGAATCATTCCTACGTCTACAAAATTCTTTTTACACCTCCCAAATCACTTTTTTCTTATTTAGAATTTTTTCTCTGCCTCCTGAATCCTTCCTACATCTACAAAATCCTTTCTATACCTCCCAAATCCTTTTTTCCTTATTTACAATCCTTTGTCTGCCTTCTGAATCCTTCCTACATCTACAAAACCTTTTTATACCTCCCAAATGCTTTTTTTTTTTTTCTTTTAGTCTTTTCTCTGCCTCCTGAATCCTTTCTACAAATATAAAGCCTTTTCTATTCCTCCCAATTTTTTTTTTTTTATTCAGAATCCTTTCTCTGCCTCTTGAACCCTTCCAACGTCTACAAAGTCCTTTCTATACCTCCCAAATCCTTTTTCTTTTATTTAGAACCCTTTATCTGCCTCCTGAATCAATCCTAAGCCTATAAAATCCTTTCCATAATTCCCAAATCTTTTTTTTTGCTTAGAATCCTTTCTCTGCCTCCTGAATCCTTCCTACGTCTACAAAATCCTTTCTCTACCTCCCAAATCCTTTTTTTCATATTTAGAGTCCTTTCTTTACATCCTGAATCCTTCCAACGTCTACAAAATAAATTTTATACCTCCCAAATCCTTTTTCTCTTATTTAGAATCCTTTTTCTGCCTCCTGAATCATTCCAATGACTACAAAATCCATTCTATACCTCCCAAATCCTATTTTTCTCATTTAAAATCCTTTCTCTGCCTCTTTAATCCTTCCTACGTCTTGAAAATCCTTTGCATACATATCAAATCCTTTTTTTTTTCTTATTTACAATCCTTTCTCTAACTCCTGAATCCTTCCTACGTCTACAATATCCTTTCTATACCTCCCAAATCCTTACTTTTTTATTTACATTCCTTTCTCTGCCTCATGAAACCTTCCTACGTCTACAAAATCCTTTTTGTACCTTCCAAATCCTTTTATACGCTTTTAGAATCCTTTCTCTGCCTCCTGATTCCTTCCTACGTCTACAAAGTCCTTTCTATACCTCCCAAATTTTTTTTCTCATTTAGAATCCTTTCTCTGCCTCCTGAATCCTTCCTAAGTCTACAAAATCCTTTCTATACCTCCCAAATCCTTTTTTCTTATTTAGAGTCCTTTCTTTGCCTCCTGAATCGTTCCTACGTCTACAAAATCCTTTCTCTACCTCCCAAATCCTTTTTTTTTTCTTTTCCAGAATCCTTTTTCTACCTCCTGAATCCTTCCGACATTTAAGAAATAATTTTTATACCTCCTAAATCCTTTTATTCGCTTTTAGAATCCTTTCTCTGCCTCCTGAATCCTTCCTACGTCTACAAAGTCCTTTCTGTACCTCCCAAATCTTTTTTTTTTCTTAATTACAATCCTTTCTCTGCCTCCTGAATATTCCTGCACTTATCAAATCCTTTCCATAGATCCCAAATCCTTTTTGATATTATTTAGAATCCTTTCTCTGCCTCCTGAATCCTTCCTACGTCTACAAAAACCTTTCTCTACCTCCCAAATAAATTTTTTTCTTATTTAAAATCTATTCTCTGCCTCCTGAATCCTTCCTACGTCTACTAATTTCTCTTATTTAAAATCTTTTCTCTGCCTCCTGAATCCTTCCTACGTCTACTAAATCCTTTCTATACACTCCTAAATCCTTTTTTACTTATTTAGAATCCTTTCTCTGCCTCCTGAACCCTTCCTACGTCTACAAAATCCTTTCTATACCTCCCAAATCCTTTTTTTTTTTCTTATTTAGAATCCTTTCTCTGCCTCCTGAATCCTTCCTACGTCTACAAAATCCTTTCTATACCTCCGAAATCCTCTTTGTCTTATATAGAATCCTTTTTCTGCCTCCTAAATCCTTCCTATGCCTACAAAATTCATTCTATATCTCCCAAATCCTTTTTTTTTCTTATTTAGAATCCTTTATCTGCCTCCTGAATCCTTTCTACGCATTAAAAATCCTTTTCATAATTCACAAATACTTTTCTATATTATTTACAATCCTTTCTCTGCCTCCTGAATCCTTCCAACATCTCCAAAATATTTCCTCTACCTGCCAAATCCTTTTTTTCTTATTTAGAATCCTTTCCCTGCCTCCTGAATCCTTTCTACATCTACAAAATCCTTTTTATACCTCCCAAATCCTTTTTTTCTTATTTAGAATCCTTTCTCTGCCTCCTGAAGCCTTCCTACATCAACAAAGTCCATTTTATACCTCCCAAATCCTTTTCTTTCTTATTTAGAATCCTTTCTCTGCCTCCTGAATCCTTCCTATGTCTACAAAATCCTTTTTATGCCTCCCAAATCCTTTTTTGTCTTATTTAGAATCCTTTCTCTGCCTCCTGAATCCTTCCTACATCTAGAAAATCCTTTCTATACCTCCCAAATCCTTTTTTTATTTTGCTATCCTATTTTTGCCTCCTAAATCCTTCCTACGTCTACAAAATCCTTTCTATACATCCCAAATGCTTTTTTATTTAGAGTCCTCTCTCTGCCTCCTGAATCCTTCCTACGTCTACAAAATACTTTTTATTCCTCCCAAATTCTTTTTTTTTATTATTTAGAATCCTTTCTCTGCCTCCTAAATCTTTCCTATGTCTACGAAATCCTTACTGTACCTCCCAAATCCTTTTTTCCATATTTAGAATCCTTTCTCAGCCTCCTAAATCTTTCCTATTTCTACAAAATCATTTTTATACCTCCCAAATCCTCTTTTTTGCTTTTAGAATCCTTTCCCTGCCTCCTGAATCTTTTCTACGCCTAAAAAATCCTTTCTGTACCTCCCAAATCCTCCTTTTCTTATATAGAATCCTTTCTCTGCCTCCTAAATCCTTCCTACGTCTACAAAATCCTTTGTATACCTACTAAATCCTTCTTTTCTTATTTAGAATCCTTTCTCTGCCTCCTGAATCCTTCCTACATCTACAAAATCCTTTTCTACCTCTCATATCCTTATTTTAGAATCCTTTTTATGCCTCCTGAATCCTTCCCACGTCCACAAAATTCTTTTTATACCTCCCAAATCTTTTTTTTTTTCTCTTTTAGAATCTTTTCTGCCTCCTGAATCCTTCCTACGCGCAAAAATCCTTTCTATACCTCCCAAATTATTTTATCTTATTCAGAATCCTTTCTCTGCCTCCTAAATCCTTCCTACATCTACAAAATTATATCTATACCTCCGAAATCCTTTTTTCTTATCTAGAATCCTTTCTCTACCTTCTGAAACTTTCCTACGCCAAGAAAATCCTTTTTTACCACCCAAATCCTTTTTTTCTTATTTAGAGCCCTTTCTCTGCCACCTTAATCCTTCCTACATATAAAAAATCCTTTCCATAACTCCCAAATACTTTTTTTCTTATTTAGATTCCTTTTTCTGTCTCCTGAATCCTACCTACGTCTACAAAATCATTTCTATACCTCCCATATCCTTTTTTTCTTATTTAGAATCCTTTTTCTGCCTCAGAAATCCTTCCTATCCTACAAAATCCTTTCTATAACTCCCAAATCTTTTTCTTTTTATTTAGAAACCTGTCTCTGCCTCCTGAATCCTTCCTACGGCTAGAAATTCCTTTCTATACCTCCCATATCCTTGTTTTCTAAATCCTTTCTATACCTCCCAAATCATTTTTTCTTTTTTAGAATCCTTTCTCTGCCTCCTGACTCCTTCCTACGTCTACAACATCCTTTTTATACATCCCAAATCCTTTTTTTTCAATTTAGAGTCCTTTCTCTGCCACCTAAATCCTTCCTACGCCTAAAATACCTCCCAAATCCATTTTGTCTTCTTTAGATTTCTTTTTCTGCCTCTTGAATCCTTCCTACGTCTACATAATCCTTTCAATACCTTCCAAATCCTTTTATTCTTATATAGAATAATTTCTCTGCCTTCTGAATACTTCCTACATCTACAAAATTCTTTCTATACCTCCCAAATCCTTTTTTTCTTATTTAGAATCCTTTCTCTGCCTCCTGAATACTTCTTACGCCCAAAAAATCCTTTTTATTCTTCCCAAATTCTTTTTTTCTCATTATGAATCCTTTCTCTGCCTCATGAATCCTTCATACGTCTACAAAATCCTTTCTATACCTCCAAAATCCAGTTTTCCTTATTTAGAATCCTTTCTCTGCCTCCTGAATCCTTCCTACATCTACAAAATCCTTTCTCTACCTCCCAAATCCTTTTTTTCATATTTACAATCCTTTCCCTGTCTCTTTAATCCTTTCTACGTTTACAAAATTCTTTTTATAACTCCGAAATCCATTTTTTCTTATTTAAAATCCTTTCTCTGCCTCCTGAATCCTTCCTACGTCCACAAAGTCCTTTTTATACCTCCTAAATTCTTTTTGTCTTATTTAGAATCCTTTCTCTGAATCCTTAATCCTTCCTACGTCTAGAAAAATCCTTTCTATAATTGCAAAATCCTTTTTTTCTTATTTAGAATCCTATCTCTTCCTCTTGAAACCTTCTTACGCCTACAAAATCCTTTCTATACATCCCAAATCCTTTTTTTTTTATTTAGAAGCCTTTCTCAGCCTCCTGAATCCTTCCTACGTCTATATGATCCTTTCTATACCTCCCATATCCTTTTTTTCTTATTCAGAATCTTTTCTCTGCCGCCTGAATCCTTCCTACGGCTACGAAATCCTTTCTATACCTCCCAAATCCTCTTTTTCTTCTTTAGAATCCTTTCTATGCCTCCTGAATTATTCCTAAGTCTACAAATTTCTTTCTATAAATCACAAATCCTTTTTTTATTTAGAATCCTTTTTCTGCCTCCTGAATCCCTCTTACGTCTACAAAATCCTTTTTATTCCTCCCAAATCCTTTTCTTTTATTATTTAGAATCCTTTCTCTGCCTCCTAAATCCTTCCGACGTCTACAAAATCCTTTCTGTACCTCACAAATCCTTTTTTCCTTATTTAGAATACTTTCTCTGCCTCCTGAATCCTTCCTACGTCTACAAAATCCTTTGTATACCTCCCAAATCCTTTCTTCCTTATTTAGAATACTTTCTCTGCCTCCTGAATCCTTCTTACGTCTACAAAATCTTTTGTATACATACCAAATCCTTTTTTTCTTATTTAGAATCCTCTCTCTGCCTCCTTAATCCTTCCTCCACCTATAAAATCCTTTCTATTCCTCCTAAATCCTTATTTTCTTATTTAGAATCCTTTCTTTGCCTCCTGAAACCTTCCTACATCTACAGAATCGTTTTTATACCTCCCAAATCCTTTTATACACTTTTAGAATCCTTTCTCTGTCTCCTAAATCCTTCCTACGTCTACAAAGTCCTTTCTATACCTCCCAAATCTTTTCTTTTCTTATTTAGAATCCTTTTTCTGCTTCCTGAGTCCTTCCTACGTCTACAAAATCCTTTCTATACGTCCCAAATCCTTTTTTCCTTATTTAGATTTCTTTCTTTGTCTTCTGAATCCTTCCTACATCTACAAAATCCTTTCTCTACCTCCGAAATCCTTTTTTACTTATTTAGAACTCTTTCTTTGCCTCCTTAATCCTTCCTACATAAAAAAAAATCCTTTGTATACCTACCATATCCTATTATTCTTGTTTACAAACCTTTCTCTGCCTCCTGAATCATTCCTACATGTACAAAATTCTTTTTACACCTCCCAAATCACTTTTTTCTCATTTAGAATTTTTTCTCTACCTCCTGAATCTTTCCTACATCTACAAAATCCTTTCTATACCTCCCAAATCCTTTTTTCCTTATTTACAATCCTTTTTCTGCCTTCTGAATCCTTCCTACGTCTACAAAATCTCTTTTATACCTCCCAAATCCTCTTTTTTGCATTTAGTCTTTTCTCTGCCTCCTGAATTTTTTCTACGAATATATAACCTTTTCTATACCTCCCAAATTCTTTTTTTGTTATTCAGAATCCTTTGTCTGACCTCTTGAACCCTTCCTACATCTACAAAGTCCTTTCTATACCTCCCAAATCCTTTTTCTCTTATTTAGAACCCTTTATGTGCCTCCTGAATCAATCTTACGCCTATAAAATCCTTTCCATAACTCCCAAATCCCTTTTTTATTCTTTAGAATCCTTTCTCTGCCTCCTGAATCCTTTCTACATCTATAAAATCCTTTTTCTACCTCCCAAAACCTTTTTTTCTTATTTAGAATCCTTTCTCTACATCCTGAATCCTTCCTACGTCTACAAAATAAATTTTATACCTCTCAAATCCTTTTTTTCTTATTTAGAATCTTTTTCTGCCTCCTGAATCCTTCCAACATCTACAAAATCTTTTCTCTACCTCCCAAATCCTTTCCCTAACTCCTGAATCATTCCTACATCTAAACAATCCTTTTTATACCTCCCAAATCCTTTTTTTCTTATTTAAAATCTTTACTCTGCCTCCTGAATCCTTCCAACATCTGCAAAATCCTTTCTATACCTCCCAAATCCTTTTTTTCTTACTTAGAATTCTTTCTCTGCCTCCTGGATCCTTCTTACGGCTACAAAATCCTTTCGATACCTCCTAAATCCTTTTTTTCTTATTTAGAATCCTTTCTCTGAATCCTTTATCCTTCCTACGTCAACAAAATCCTTTCTATACTTGCAAAATCCTTTTTATCTTATTTTGAATCCTATCTCTTCCTCTTGAAACCTTCATACGCCTACAAAATTCTTTCTATACATCCCAAATCCTTTTTTTCTTTTCTTATTTAGAAACCTTTCTCAGCCTCCTGAATCCTTCCTACGTCTATATAATCCTTTATATACCTCCCATATCCTTTTTTTCTATATCAGAATCCTTTCTCTGCCGCCTGAATCCTTCCTACGGCTACGAAATCCTTTCCATACCTCCCTAATCCTCTTTTTCTTCTCTATAATCCTTTCTATGCCTCCGGAATTATTCCTAAGTCTACAAATTTCTTTCTATAAATCACAAATCCTTTTTTTTTATTTAGAATCCTTTTTCTGCCTCCTGAATCCCTCTTACGTCAACAAAATCCTTTTTATTCCTCCCATATCCTTTTCTCTTATTATTTAGAATCCTTTCTCTGCCTCCTAAATCCTTCCGACATCTACAAAATCCTTTCTGTACCTCCCAGATCCTTTTTTCCTTATTTAGAATACTTTCTCTGCCTCCTGAATCCTTCCTACGTCCACAAAATCCTTTGTATACCTCCCAAATCCTTTTTTCCTTATTGAGAATACTTTCTCTGCCTCCTGAATATTTCTAACGTCTACAAAATCCTTTGTATACCTACCAAATCCTTTTTTTCTTATTTAGAATCCTCTCTCTGCCTCCTTAATCCTTCCTCTGCCTATAAAATCCTTTGTAATCCTCCTAAATCCTTATTTTCTTATTTAGAATCCTTTCTTTGCCTCCTGAAACCTTCCTACGTCTGCAGAATCGTTTTTATACCTCCCAAATCCTTTTATACCCTTTTAGAATCCTTTCTCTGCCTCCTAAATCCTTCCTGCATCTACAAAGTCCTTTCTATACCTCCCAAATCTTTTCTTTTCTTATTTAGAATCCTTTCTCTACTTCCTGAATCCTTCCTACGTCTACAAAATCCTTTCTATACCTCCCAAATCCTTTTTTCTTTATTTAGATTTCTTTCTTTGCCTCCTGAATCCTTGCTATGTCTACAAAATCCTTTCTCTACCTCCTGAATCCTTCTTTCCTTATTTAGAATTCTTTCTTTGCCTCCTTAATCCTTCCTATGTCAAAAAAAATCCTTTCTATACCTACCATATCCTATAATTCTTGTTTACAAACCTTTCTCTGCCTTCTGAATCATTCCTACATGTACAAAATTCTTTTTACACCTCCCAAATCACTTTCCTCTTATTTAGAATTTTTTCTCTACCTCCTGAATCCTTCCTACATCTACAAAATCCTTTCTATACCTCCCAAATCCTTTTTTCCTTATTTAGAATCCTTTTTCTGCCTTCTGAGTCATTCCTACATCTACAAAATCCCTTTTATACCTCCCAAATCCTTTTTTTTCGCTTTTAGAGTCCTTTCTCTGCCTCCTGAATCTTTTCTACGAATATATAACCTATACTATACCTCCCAAATTCTTTTTTTATTATTCAGAATCCTTTGTCTGACCTCTTGAACCTTTCCTACATCTACAAAGTCCTTTCTATACCTCCCAAATCCTTTCTCTCTTATTTAGAACCCTTTATGTGCCTCCTGAATCGATCCTATGCCTATAAAATCCTTTCCATAATTCCCAAATCCTTTTTTTATTCTTTAGAATCCTTTCTCTGCCTCCTGAATCCTTCCTACATCTACAAAATTCTTTTTCTACCTCCCAAAACCTTTTTTTCTTATTTAGAATCCTTTCTCTACATCCTGAATCCTTCCTACATCTACAAAATAAATTTTATACCTCTCAAATCCATTTTTTCCTATTTAGAATCCTTTTTCTGCCTCCTGAATCATTCCAACGTCTACAAAATCCTTTCTCTACCTCCCAAATCCTTTTTTTCTGTTTAGAATCCTTTCCCTAACTACTGAATCATTCCTACATCTAAATAATCCTTTTTATACCTCCCAAATCCTTTTTTTCTAATTTGAAATCTTTTCTCTGCCTCCTGAATCCTTCCAACTTCTGCACAATCCTTTCTATACCTCCTAAATCCTTTTTTTCGCTATTAGAATCCCTTCTCGGTCTCCTGAATCTTTATTACGCCTAAAAAGTCCTTTCTATATCTCCCAAATTTTCTTTTTTTTAATTTAGAATCCTTTTTCTGCCTCCTAAATCCATCATACGTCTACAAAATCCTTTCTCTACCTAACAAATCTTTTTTTTTTCTTTTTGTAGGATCCTTTCTCTGCCTCTTGAATCATTCTTACGTCTATGAAATCCTTTCTCTATCTCCCAATTTTTTTTTCTTATTTAGAATCCTTTCTCTGCCTCCTGAATCCTTCCATCGTCTACAAAATCCTTTGTATACCTACCAAATCCTTTTTTTTCATACTTAGAATCATTTCTATGCCTCCTGAATCCTTCCTACGCCTAAACAATTCTTTCTATACATCCTAAATTCTTTTTTATCTTGTTTAGAATCCTTACTCTGTGTCCTGAAACCTTCCTACGTCTACAAAATCCTTTCTATACCTCCCAAATCCTTTTTTTTCTTATTTAGAATCCTTTCTCTTCCTTTTGAATCTTTCCTACGCATAGAAAATCCTTTTCATACATCCCAAATCCTTTTTTTCTTATTTAGAATCCTTTCTCTGCCACCTCAATTCTTCCGATGCCTAAAAAATCCTTTCAATACCTCCCAAATCTCTTTTTTCTTATCTAGAATCCTTTATCTGCCTCTTGAATCCTTCCTACGTCTGCAAAATCCTTTATATACCTCCCAAACCCTTTTTTTTTCTTATTTAGATTCCCTTTTCTGCCTCCTGAATCCTTCCTACTTCTACAAAATTTTTTCTACACCTCCCAAATCCTTTATTTCTTATTTAGAATTCTTTCTCTGCCTCCTGAATCCTTCCTACGTCTACAAAATCGTTTCTATACCTCCCAAATCTTTTTTTCTGATTTAGAATACTTTCTCTGCCTCCTGAATCTTTCCTACATCTACTAAATCCTTTCTATACCTCCCAAATCCTTTTTTTTCTTATTTAGAATCCTCTCTCTGCCTCCTGAATCCTTCCTATCCTACAATATCCTTTCTATAACTCCCAAACCATTTTTTCTTGTTTAGAATCCTTTCTCTGCCTCCTGAATCCTTCCTACGTATACAAATTCTTTTCTATACCTCCCAAATCCTTGTTTTCTTATTTAGAATCCTTTCTCTGCCTCCTGAATCCTTCCTACATCTACAAAATACTTTCTATACGTCCCAAATCCTTTCTTCTTCTTTAGAATCCTTTCTCTGCCTCCTGAAACCCTCCTATGTCTACAAAATCCTTTTTTTTATTTTAGAGTCCTTTCTCTGCCTCTTGAATCCTTCCTATGCCTAAGAAATCCTTTCTATACCTCCCAAATCCATTTTATCTTATTTAGAATTCTTTTTCTGCCTCTTGAACCCTTCCTACTTCTACAAAATCCTTTCTGTACCTTCCAAATCGTATTTTTTTCTTATTTTGAATCCTTTCTTTGCCTCCTGAATACTTCCTATGTCTACAAAATCCTTTCTATACCTCCCAAATCCTCTTTTTCTTATCTAGAATCATTTCTCTGCCTCCTGAATCCTTCCTACACCCAAAAAATCCTTTTTATACCTCCCAAATCCTTTTTTTCTCATGTAGAATCCTTTCTCTGCCTCGTGAATCCTTCCTACGTCTACAAAATCCTTTCTACACCTCCCAAATCCCTTTTCCTTATTTAGAATCCTTTCTCTGTCTCCTGAATCCTTCCTACGTCTACAAAAACCTTTCTCTACCTCCCAAATCATTTTTTTCTTATTTAGAATCGTTTCCCTGCCTTCTGAATCCTTTGTATGTCTACAAAATCCTTTTTATACCTCTCTAATCCTATTTATCTTATTTAAAATCCTTTCTCTGCCTCCTTAATCCTTCCAAAGTCTACAAAATCCTTTCTATACCTACCGAATCCTTTTTTTCACATTTAGAATCCCTTCTCTGCCTCCTGAATACTTCCTACATCTACTAAATCCTTTCTATACACTCCCAAATCCTTTATTACGTATTTAGAATCCTTTCTCTGCCTCCTGAATCCTTCGTACGTCTACAAAATCCTTTCTATAACCAAATCCATTTTTTCTTATTTAGAATCTTTTCTCTGCCTCCTGAAACCTTCCTACGTCTACAACATCCTTTGTATAACTCCTAAATTCTGTTTTTCTTATTTTGAATCCTTCTGAATCCTTCCTACACCTACAAAATTCTTTCCATACCTCCCAAATCCTTTTTTTTTTTCTTCTTTTTCTTCTTCTTCTTATTTAGAATCCTTTCTCTGCCTCCTGAATCCTTCCTACGCGTTCAAAATCCTTTTCGTAATTTCCAAATACGTTTTTTTATTATTTAGAATCTTTACTCTGCCTCTTGAATCCCTCCTACGTCTACAAAATCCTTTCTATACCTCACAAATCCTTTTTTTCTTATTTAGAATCCTTTCCCTGCCTCCTGAATCCTTTCTACTTCTACAATATCCTTTTCATAATTCCCAAATCCTTTCTTTCTTATTTAGAATCCTTTCTCTGCCTCCTGAATGCTTCCTACGTCAACAAAATCCTTTTCATACCTCCCAAATCCATTTTTTTTTTTAGTTAAAATCCTTTCTCTGCCTCCTGAATCCTTCTTACGTCTAAAAAACTTTCTATACCTACCAAATCCTTTTTTCTCTTATTTAGAATATTTTCGCTGCCTCCTGAATCCTTCCTACGTCTACAAAATCCTTTCTATACCTCCTAAATCCATTTTTCTTATTTAGAATCCTTTCTCTGCTTCCTAAATCCTTCCTACATCTACAGATTCCTTTCTATACCTCCCAAATCCTTTTTTTCTTATTCCAAATCCTTTCTCTGCTTCCTGAATCCTTTCTACATCTACAAAATCCTTTCTATACCTCCTAAATCCTTTTTTTCTTTTTCAGAATTCTTTTTCTGCCTCCTGAATCCTTCCTATGTCTACAAAATCCTTTCTATACCTCCCAAATCCTTTTTTTTAATTAGACTCCTCTCTCTGCCTCCTGAATCCTTCCTACGTCTGCAAAATCCTTTTTATTCCTCCCAAATCCTCTTTTTTATCTAGAGTCCTTTCTCTGCCTCCTAAATCCCTCCTACGTCTACAAAACCCTTTCTGTACCTCCCTAATCGTTTTTTCCTTATATAGAATCCTTTCTCTGCCTCCTGAATCTTTCCTACGTCTACAAAATCCTTTTTATACCTCGCAAATCTTTTTTTTTTTCATTTCTAGAATCCTTTCTCTGCCTCCTGGATCTTTCCAATGCCTAAAAAATTCTTTCTCTACCTCCCAAATCCTCTTTCTCTTATTTAGAATCCTTTTTTGGCCTCCTGAATCCTTCCTACATCTACAAAATCCTTTGTATACCTACCAAATCCTTTTTTCTTATTTAGAATCTTTTCTCTGCCTTCTGAATCCTTCTTACGTCTACAAGATCCTTTCTATTCCTCCCATATCCTTTTTTTCTTATTTAGAATCCTTTTTTTACCCCCTGAATCCTTCCCACGTCTACAAAATCATTTTTATACCTCCTACATCCTTTTTTCTGCTTTTAGAATGTTTTCTCTGACTCCTGAATCTTTCCTACACCTAAAAGTCCTTTCTGTACCTCCCAAATCCTCTTTTTCTTATTTAGAATCCTTTCTCTACCACCTGAATCCTTCCTACGTCTGCAAAATCCTTTGTATATCCACCAAATCCTTCTTTTCTTATTTAGAATTTTTTCTCTGCCTCCTGAATCCTTTCTACATCTGCAATATCCTTTCAATACCTCCCATATCCATTTTTTCTTATTTAGAATTCTTTTTTGCCTCCTGAATCCTTCCCACATCTACAAAATCCTTTTTATACCTCCCAAATTTTTTTTTTCCTTTTAAAATCCTTTCTCTGCCTCCTGAATCCTTCCTACACATAAAACATCCTTTCTATACCTCCCAAATCCTTTTATCTTATTTAGAATCCTTTCTCTGCCTCCTGAATCCTTCCTACATCGAAAAAAGCTATCTATATCTCCGAAATCCTTTTTTTCTTATTTAAAATCCTTTCTCTGCCTCCTGAATCCTTCGTACACCTAGAAAATCATTTTTATACACCCAAATCTTTTTTTTCTCTTATTTAGAATCCTTTCTCTGCCACCTGAATTCTTCTTACGTATAAAAATAATCCTTTCTATACCTCCCAAATCCTTTTTTTCTATTTAGATTCCTTTTTCTGCCTCTTGAATCAATCCGACGTCTACAAAATCATTTCTCTACCTCCCAATTCTTTTTTTTTTTATTTAGAATCCTTTATCTGCCTCTTGAATCCTTTCTTCCCAACAATATCCTTTCTATAACTCCCAAATCCTTTTTTTCTTATTTAGAATCCTGTCTCTGCCTCCTGAATCCTTTCTACACCTACAAATTCCTTTTTATACCTCCCAAATCCTTGTTTTCTTATTTAGAATCCTTTCTCTGCCTCCTGAATCCTTCCGACATCTACAAAATCCTTTCTATACTTCCCAAATCCTTTTCTTTTCTTTAGAATCCTTTCTCTGCCTCCTGAATCCTTCCTACGTCTACAAAATCCTTTTTATACCTCCCAAATCCTTTTTCTCGATTTTAGAATCCTTTCTCTGCCTCCTGAATCCTTCCTACGCCTAAGAAATCCTTTCTATATCTCCCAAATCCTTTGTATCTTCTTTAGATTTCTTTTTCTGCATCTTGAATCCTTCCTATATCTACAAAATCCTTTCTGTGCCTTCTAAATCCTTTTTTTCTTATTTAGAATCCTTTCTCTGCCTCCTGAATCCTTCCTACATCTACAAAATCCTTTCTATACCTCCCAAATCCCTTTTTCCTTATTTAGAATCCTTTCTCTGCTCCTGAATCCTTCCTACATGTTCAAAAAACCTTTCTCTACCTCCCAAATCCTTTTTTTCTTATTTAGAATCCTTTCCCTGTCTCCTCAATCCTTCCTATGTCTACAAAATCCTTTTTATACCTCCCAAATCTTTTTTTTCTTATTTAAAATCCTTTCTCTGCTCCTGAATCCTTCCAACGTCTACAAAATCCTTTCTATACCTCCCTAATCCTATTTATCTTATTTAAAATCCTTTCTCTGCCTCCTTAATCATTCCTACGTCTACAAAATCCTTTCTATACCTACCAAATCCTTTTCTTCACATTTAGAGTCCCTTCTCTGCCTCCTGAATCCTTCCAACGTCTACTAAATCCTTTCTATACACTCCCAAATCCTTTTTTACTTAATTAGAATCCTTTCCCTGCCTCCTGAATCTTTCCTACGTCTACAAAATCCTTTCTATAACCAAGTCCTTTTTTTCTTATTTAGAATCCTTTCTCTGCCTCCTGAATCCTTCCTACGTCTGTAACATCCTTTCTATACCTCCCAAATTCTCTTTTTCTTATTTAGAATTCTTTCTCTGCCTCCTGAATCTTTCCTACACCTACAAAATTCTTTCTATACTCCCAAATCTTTTTTTTTATTTAGAATCCTTTCTCTGCCTCCTGAATCCTTCCTACACGTTCAAAATCCTTTTCATAATTTGCAAATACTTTTTTTATTATTTAGAATCCTTTCTCTCCCTTCTGAATCCTTCCTACGTCTACAATATCCTTTCTCTACCTCCCAAATCCTTTTTTTCTTACTTAGAATCCTTTCCCTGCCTCCTGAATCCTTCCTACATCTACAAAATCCTTTCTGTACCTTCCCAAATCCTTTTTTCTTATCTAAAATCCTTTCTCTGCCATAAGGTGTTTCTGGAGAAATTTGAATGACTATATAAATAGTTTTGAGATGTTTGTGATGGGTGATATGAATGCAAAGTGGGATGTGGTGAAATTGGCAAGATAGTGAGTAAATGGGGAGTGCTTGGAATAAATGAGAATGGAAGTTATCTTATGGATGTCTATGCTGAGAGGGATTTCTTCCCTGCAAACATCTTTTTTCAGCACAAGATGATTCATGAATATGCATGGATGAGAAATGATGGAAGAGAACAAAAGGGTTTGAATGATAATGTGATAGTGGATGAATGGATGAAAAAAGTTGTGCTGGATGCTAGAGTTGTGAGAGGAATCTTTGATATCCTCAACATTTTGCAGTTCTTGTGGAGATGAGGATCAGGGAAAAGTGGAGGTATGACATCAGGAAGAATGGAAAGGTAAAAGCGTTCGCAAGGGAGAATGAAAAAGAATGCAAGGAGGAGTATGAAAGTGCATTAAATGTGGAGATGCAGTCATGAGTGAATGGGGTGTTTAGAATAATTTAAAGAAAGACTATTAAAGGTTGTAGAACTAGTTGCTGGATATAAGGTTGTGGGATATAAGAGTAAATGTGGAAATGCTTAGTGGATGGGTAAGACTAGAAGTGCTGTGAAAAAGGCATATGGTAGATTGCTTGAAAGGAATGTAGCAGAAGGTCTACAAATGAGGAGGGAAGAATATAAGATGTGTAAGTGGAATGCTAAGAGGCTGATAAAGGAAAGCAAAGAAAGAGTAGAAGATTTTGGAAGAAAATTGAGTGAAAAGTTTCATGAAAATAACAAGTTGTAATGGAAAGAGATAAAAAAGGAAACATATGGATGTAAGATTGGAAATGCAAATGTGAGAAGTAAGGAAGGAGAGTTGCTGAAACAAAAGGAGGAAGTAAGAAGGGCAATAATGAGGTTGAAGGTAGGAAAGGCAACTGGAGTGTATGGGATTACAGCTGAAATTTTGAGGTATGGGGAAGAAAATGTGATGGAGTGGATGAATTTGACATGTAATTTAGCATGGAAGCCTGAGGACAGACTGAAAGCTATTATTGTTCCTTGTTTAAAGGAAAAGGTGCTAAGGATGTGTGTAGCAGTTATAGGGAAATAAATCTGTTAAGTATACTAGGAAAAAAGTTATGCAAGACTGTTGATTGATTGAGTGATGGAAGTGACAGTATCGGTATTAATGCCTTCAAAAATTATGATGGTGGGCATTTGCTGACGAAAGTTAGGAGAGGTTGCAAATTTAAGTTTCAAACCCCCAAAACCTCTTATCTACTCATGTAAAACATTAATAGGGTGTTGATCATTCAAGTCGGCCTTGGTGGCCATGGTGATACAGCTCATTCATGTTTATTATTTCAATTGGTTTATAGATTCCTAGGAATCAGGATCATTATTGTTGAAGAAAAGCCTTTTGAATAAAAGTCTACTGAATATTTGACTGGTGTACTTGATCAAAATTCTGTTGTAATTTTTAGCATTACATTTGCACATGACTTCGTAATTCTTTAAAAAAAAAAAATACTACAGCTTGACTTGAGATATCAATATCTGTTGCTAAATGACTTCATAAAAGACACATTTAGGTCTAGTAATGTTTCAGTGCAAAGACAGTAAATTAAACTATGAATAGATATACACAACAATAGAAAAGGACTAAAGGATTTTACTTGCTCATTGTCAAGGAAACGGTTGACTCATGTAAAAAATTGTCACGCTTTAGAAATATTACATGAAATGTTTTTATATGTCTTTTATGACACAGTTTTAAATATGGTCCACAAAAGTAAAGATCTAAATGGTTAAAATCTATAAAGAGTATTTGTGTTATTCAATTCCGCATCTGGTGACTCTACTCAAAGTCTATATATATATATATATATATATATATATATATATATATATATATATATATATATATATATATATATATATA
>JAYMFT010073893.1:0-28839 GCA_038088735.1 Panulirus argus
GGAAAGAATATCACCAGTGGATCTCGCCTTACGGAAGCCGTACTGGTGATCAGAGAGAAGACTGTGATTTTCGAGGTATTTAAGGATATGGGAGTTGAGGAGGGATTCAAAGACTTATACTTAGTTGCATCACTTAGACAGTTCCTACGGGTTGATTGTTCCTATAGGCCAAGTGTCTAATCTTCTCAACAGATGTTTGAATACTTGGGCCTGATCTGTTGGTGACCACCTGTGGAGCTGACATCAACAAAACCACGACCGGGCGCTGGTAGGCGCCAGCTGAATGTTAGTAACCTCTACCTGGCCAGACAAACTACGTGTCTCTCTGTGTGTCTAGGACCCGAACTCATTGTGACTTAAATGTACATGTCTATTTTCTAATAAAACTCTAAAGGCAGCCGAACCTTTATTAACAAACCATGGTGAAAAGGAAGGTCTGTTCCCTTCCTTACTAGTGCCTTACAAGTGGTGGCAGCGGTTAGATTCGAACTCTCGCCTCCGAAGCGATTGGTGGTTATAACCAACAGCAAGACATTTGGGATGGTATAGACTTTCAACGTGTGGCTAAACATCCTCGTACTCAACATCCATGTTCTAATCACCAACCAAACGTTGCTCCCGACCCAACATGTCACGGTCAATGAAAGCAATTCAGTGATGACCAACAATCACATACAGTCACGTGCCTCCGCTGTCGCCAGTCAAGAAGCTAGGCGAATATGTTTCCTTACAAAAAAGCGCGTCCTCCCGCTTGGACCCAAACAAACGCGGTCACCCACCCACGGCATCAAGACCTCGGTTTTCAAAATTTTCGCGACCGAAACATACTTTCCCCTCTAAAGACAACCGGCTGCCCTTTACGCGATCGCCATCCTGGGCACGCATGCCATAAATGTGCTCATATCATAGGAACGCTAAACACACTTCAGCGGAATTCCGAGCCTTAGCTAAACAGACGTCATCAAACACACTTTCATCGTCAATTATCAGGAATGACAATGTCACACTCATTACATGATTCCGTCTCGTAAAGAGCTCTTCAGACCTATTCGTTCTTTAGTAACTTCTCACAGTTAACCGCGAGTTCCGTCCCTTAAGAGATACAGTCTCCGTTAAGTTGGGCCTGGAGGTCTATCCTACACTTACAATAATATATTGAAACTAATGGAAGCCGTACCTCGCTTTCAGTCTACCCTATTCAAGTTTTATTCCAATGTAGCGGTCATTAACTGTTGCTCAGACGCTAGCTTTTTAAGACAGTAAACTAGAAACTGGATAGTACCTTTGTGATCCTGTATGACATAATAAAATTCATTAAATATCCAGTGAATTCAAATGCCAGGAAAAACAAGAACCATCGTAGGAAAGATAAGAGAGGTTTACTTCATATTGAAAGGTCCCACTATTCATATTTGTTCAGTACTTCTTCTCAGGAAGAATTTAATTTAGTTAGGAATCAGATTCAATCATTAGAATATCAACAACTTCTTAAATACAAGTATATTAAGGCAGAGGCCAACATGTTGAAACAACATATCCAGTATTTGAGTGACATCATGTTAACAGTTAAAAATTATCACAACAAGTAGAGCTACTATCAAAAACTCTTGATACAATGTTTAAAATGTTGACCATTTCCACATATGTTGATAGTTTATACACTCAAATTACTTCTTATGCACTTTATTTCACTGACTTATTAGATGATGTTATCTATTAGGTAGACCAAGCTGTCACGCCATCATTTTTTCCCTTTTGCGAAACTCACACGCATTATCCGCCAAGCGATAACGCAATTCGGTTATACCCCGGCTCTTCCCTTGCATCACGTGGCCAGTTACTACTCCTTACTAACGGTTGGTGTGGGTCTCGGTGCGGTCATTATCCATGTCCCATTCATTGACCCATACTAATATAACCTTGGAAACATAATACTATTTCTTTTTTATTATGCAAAAGTCTTGCCAAGAAATGTCAGTCTTACTAATGACATGAATTTCTCTTATATAATGTTAATTTCTCTCGGATTGCATATTCCTCCTTGGGTGATTTAGCGTCTTGCTATAAACCACTGTTAACAACATCATTCCACTCCTAACAATATGACTTTAATACCCTACAAAGAAGTTCGTGTGTGTAAGACCTACTTTTTGCAAATCAGCAAAGTGCTCTTATTTCTTGTTCTTATAAGGAAATTGTTGCCAGTGAACCATGAATTGAGAGTATGGACCATAATCAAGTCTTATTCTCCCCAAAGTAATAAGATATTCTTTTTCACTGCCTACCTAACCATCCTAAATCTTTTTTCGTCCTAGGTCACTTTCAGTTGGTCTCAAAAATTACTCTTATTGGTCCCAGTTTCAAATTGTTCGGCAATCATGATCACTACAGGGGACAGATTAACAGAACGATTCCGAGTAAACAACGAATCGCAAATAACATTAATTTCTCACTCATCGATAAAGTAAAGATTCAACATCTTCCATCTAAAGTTGTGGATGATTTATATTCTCCCAATGATGTTTTGTCATTCATTCTTTTTGACTAAACCTCTCATGTGTCTAGCATTTCAGTGATTTCATTCTCCATCGCACTGCTTAAAATAGTCATAGAGTTTATAAAATATTGTCGTCCACGACATAGAGTGTCCACTATAGAACACCCTACACTCGTTTTGGATATTCAGAAAGTAGTTATAGCAGCTCTTCCTTATTTAAGGAGAGATTTGACTTCAGAATTTTATGTTTTTAATAAGTCGTTTGGATTCTTTAAATTTTCTTTACTTTTGGCATTTATATATTTTTTTTATTAGAATTTTATTTTGTACTATTTATAATAACAATATGTATTATTATTTTTCCTCTCTTTACATCATAATCACATATTCTATATATTAATAATGACTACTATGATTTTAGTATAGTGTGTTATACTTGCTCTCAAGTACATTTAGATACACAAATTAGTATAGTGTGTTATACTTGCTCTCAAGTACATTTAGATACAACAAAATACATCTCTTGAAGCCAACTCTAATTTGCTTAATTTTTGTACTCTTATGTATAGTACTACTCGCTGGAGCTTCACCTAGGTTGTGGCCGGGCGATGTAAGAACCACACACGCATTCTGTTAAATTATTCATTAGCTATTTGTTACAATGAGTTACTTATACTTAGTTGCATCACATAGACAATTCCCACGGTTTAATTGTTCCCATGGGCACACTATCTAATCTTCTAATAAGATGTATGAATCCGTGGACCTAATCTGTTGGTGACCAATTGTGGAGCTGACATCAACAAAACCACGACCGCGCGCTGGTGGGCGCCAGCTAAATGTCAGTAAGCTATGCCTGGCCAGACAAACTACGTTTCTCTCTGTGTGTGTCTCGGGACCTGAACTCATTGTGCCCTAAAAGTACATATGTATATTCTAATAAAATTGAACAGGCAACCGGACCTTCATTAAGAAACCATGGTGAAAACGAAGGTCTATTCCCTTCCTCTCAGCTGACTTACAAGTGGTGGCAGCAGTGGGATTCAAGCCCACGACTCCGAGGAGATAGGTGGTTAATCCAACAGCAAGACATTTGAGATGATGTCGGCTTCCCAACGTGTGGCGAAGCAGCCACGTACTCAATACATTTATTCTAATCAGAAACCAAAGGGCGCTCCTGACCCAACTTATCATGGTCAAAGAAAGCAATTCAACGATGACCAACACTCAGATACAGTCTGTGCCTCCGTTGTCGCCCGTCAAGACACTAAGCAAATGTGTTTCCTTACATAAAAGGCGCTTCCTCACGCCTGTACCCAAACAAACGCGGTCACCCTACCATGGCATGGCGTCAGCACCTCGGTTTTTACAATTCTCGCAACCGACACATACTTTCCCCTCTACAGACAACGGGCTGCCCTTTACGCGATCGCCATCCTGGGCAAGCATGCCACAGATGTGCTCATATCATAAAAATGCTAAACACACTTCAGCGGAATGCCGAAACTTAGTTAGACAGACGTCATCACACACAGGTTCATCGTTGATTATCAGGAATGACAATCTCACACTCATGACAGGATTCCGTCTCGTAAACATCTCTTCAGACCTATTCGTTCTTTGTTATCTTCTTACAGCTAAAGCGAGTTCCCTCTCTTAAGGGACACAGTCTCATTTAAGTTGAGCCTGGAGGTCTACCCTACCCTTACATTAATTTAGTGAAACTAATGGAAACCGTACCTCGCTTACAGTCTACCCTATTCAATTTTTCACCAATGTAACGGTCAGTAACTGTTGCTCCTACTCCAGCTTTGTTAAGACAGTGTACTGGAAACTGAATAGTACCTGCGTGATTCTGTATGATATAAAAAAAGACACTGAATATCCAGTGAATGCAAATTCCATAAAAAACATGAACCATAGTAGGAAAAATAAGAGAGGTGTACATGATATTGTAAGAACCCACAATTCATATTTGTTCGGTACTACTAATCATGATAAACTTAATTTAGTTAAGAATCAGGTTCAATCTTTGGAATATCAACAACTTCTTAACAAGAAGTATATTAAGGCAGAGGCCAACATGTTGAAACAAAATATCCAGTATTTGAGTGACATGTTAGCAGTTCATAACTTAACACACTAAGTAGAGCTACTATCAAAATATATTGATACAATGTTTACAAGGTTGACCATTTAAAGATATATTGATAGTTATACACTCAAATTATTTACTATGCACATTATTTAACTGACTTATTACATGATATTAATGACTGGATAAACCAGGTTGTCATACCATCATTTTTCCTTTTGCGAAAGTCACATTTATTAGCCAAGCAATAACGCAGTTCGGTTGTACCCCGGCTCTCCCCATGCATCAGGTGGACAGTTACTACCCCTTACTAACGGCTGATGTTGTTCTGGGAGCGGTCATTATCCATGTCCCATTCATTGACCCATACAAATAAAACTCTGCAAACTTAATACAATTCTCTTTTAATTATACAAAAACGTTGCCAAGAACTGTCATTCTTACTAATGACATGAATATCTCTAATATAATGTTAATTCCTCGTCGATTGCTTATTCCTCCATTGGTGATTTTGCGTCGTGCCATAAACCACTTCTTGACAACTTCGTTTGCCCTCCTAACAATAAAATCTTAATACCCTACAAAGAAGGACTTGTGTGTATGACCTACTTTTGAGAAATCAGGAAAGTGCTCTTATTTCTTGTTCTTATAAGGAAATTGTTGTTGGTGAACGATGAAATGAGAGTATGGACCATTATCCTGTCTCATTCTTTCCAAAGCCATAACATATTCTTTTTCACTGCTTACCTACCCAACCCAAATATCTTTTCGCCCTAGGTCAGGTGCACTTAGGCTCAGAATGTACTCTTGTTGGTCCCAATTTCAAATTGTTCGGCACTCATGATCACTACATGGGACAAATTGATAGAACAATTCCGAGTATAGAACGAATCCCTAATAATATTAATTTCTCACTCATTGATAAAGAAAGATTCAGCATCTTCCATCTAAAGTTTTGGATGATTTAGATTCTCTCGTGGATGTTTTGTCCTTCAATCCTTTTGAGTAAACCCCTTGTATGTCTGGCATTTCGTTGATTTCATTGTCCATCGCACTGCTTTCAATATTCATAGAATTTATATTATAGTGTCGTCAACGACATAGAGTGTCCACTATAGAACACCCTACACCCATATTGGATATTCAGAAAGTAGTTAGAGCATCTCTTCCTTATTTAGGGAGAGATTTGACTTCAGAAGTTTATGTCTTTAATAAGTCGTTTGGATTCTTTAGATTCTCTTTTATTTTGTCATTTATAATTTTGTGAATTGGAATTTATTTTGTACTATTCATATTAACTATATGTATTATTTTCCCTCTCCTTACATTATATTTACATATTTTATATATTAATTATGACTACTATAATTTTAGTTTTGCGTGTTACACTTGCTCTCAAGTATATTTAGATATTGCAAAAGATATCTCTTGAAGCCAACTCTAATTTGCTTAATTCTGAACCCTTATATATAGTACTTCTTACTGGAGTTTGAGCCATGTTGTGGCCGAGAGATGTAAGAAAAACACACGCATGCCATTAAATTTTTCATTAGCTATTTGTTATTATGAGATACTTATACTTAGGTGTATTACAAAAAAAATTCCCACGGGTTGATTGTTCTCATGTGCCCACTGTTTAATCTTCTAATAAGATGTTTGAATACGTTGGCCTGATCTGTTGGTGAAAAATTGTGGAGCTGACATCAACAAAACCACGACCGGGCGCTTGTGGGTGCCGGCTAAATGTTAGTAAGCTCTACCTGGCCACGCAAATCACGTGTGTTTTTCTGTATGTCTCAAGACCCGAAATCATTGTACCCTAAATGTACATATCTATTTTATAATAGAACCCTAAAGGCAACCGGACTTTAATTAAGAAACCATGTTGAAAACGAATGTCTATTCCCCTCTTACAAGTGCCTTAAAAGTGGTGGCAGCGGTGGGATTAGAACCCACGCCTCCAAAAGAGATTGGTGGTTATTCCAACAGCAAGACATTTGGGATGGTGTCGGTTTCCCAATGTGTGGTGAAACATCCACGTACTCAACACATTTATTCTAATCAGCAACCAAAGGGTGCTCTTGACCCAACATGTCGCGGTCAAAGAAAGCAATTCAGTGACGACCAACACTCAAATAGTTATGTGCCTCCGCTGTCGCCCGTCAAGACACTAAGCGGATGTTTTTCCTTACATAAAAGGCCAGTCCACACGCCTGGACTCAAACAGACGTGGTCACCCACCAACGGCGTCAAGACCTTGATTTTCACAATTCTCGCGACCGAAACATAATTCCCCCTCTACAGACAACGGGCCGCCCTTTACCCAAAAGCCATCCTGGGCACGCATGCCACAAATGGGCTCATATCATACAAATGCTAAACACACTTCAACGGAATGCCGAGCCTTAGTTAGACAGACGTCATCACAAACAGGTTCATCGTCAATTATCAGGAATGACAATCTCACTCTCATGACAGGATTCCGTTTCGTAAAGAGCTCTTCAGGCCTAATCGTTCTTTGGTATCTTCTCATAGCTAACCATGAGTCCCGTCTCTTGAGGGACACATTCTCAATTAAGTTGTGCCTAGAGGTCTACCCTTCCCCTACAATAACTTAGTTAATCTAATGAAAGCCGTACCTCGCTTACAGTCTACCCTATTCAAGTTTTACTCTAATATAACGGTCAGTAACTTTTGCCCCTACGCCAGCTTTGTTAAGACAGTGAACTGGAAAGTGAATAGTACCTCAGTGATTCTGTATGACATAATAAAAGTCATTGAATCTCCAGTAAATGCAAATGCCAGGAAAAACATGAACCATCGTAGGAAAAATAAGAGAGGTCTACTTAATTTTGTACGGTCCCACTATTCAAATTTGTCCGGTACTGCTACTCAGGACAAACTTAATTTGAAATTTCAACAACTTTACAACATGTATATTAAGGCAGAGGCCAACATGTTGAAACAACATATCCAGCAGTATTTTAGTGACAGTATGTTAAGATTTAATAATTTAACACCCCAAGTAGAGCTACAATCAAAATCTATTGATACAATGTTTATAATATTGACCATTTCCAGATATGTTGATAGTTTATACACTCAAATTACTCATTATGCACATTATTTGACTGATATACTAGATGATATATATAACTAGCTAAACCAAGTTGTCATGCCATCATTTTTCCCTTTTGCGAAACTCACACGCATTATTCGCCAAGCGATAACGGAATTCGTTTGTTCCCCGGATCTACCCTTGCGTCACGTGGCCAATTAGTACTCCTTACTAACAGTTCATGTTGCTCTCGGAGCGGTCTTTATCCATGTCCCATTCATTAACCCATACACATACAGCCTTGGAAACGTAATACTTTTCCATTTTAGTTATTGAAAAAGTTGCCAAGAACTGTCACTCTTACTAATGACATGAATTTTTCTTATATAATGTTAATTCCTCGTTGATATCATATCCCTCCTTGGGTGATTTAGCATCGTACCATAAACCACTGTTTGACAACTACATTTGCAATACTAACAATATAATTCTAAAACCCTAAAAAGAATTTTGTGTGTTTTTGACCTACTTTTTGGAGATCAGCAGTGTTCTTATTTCTTGTTTTTATAAGGAAATTGTTGTTAGTGAAACTTGAAATGAGAGTATGGACCATTATAGTGTCTTATTTTACCTGAATCCATATTCTTTTTTTTCCACTGCCTACCTAACCAACCCAAACCATTTTTCATCCTAAGTCAGGTACAGTTAGGCTCAGAATGTACTCTTATCGGTCCCAGTTTCAAATTGTTCGGCACTCATGATCATTTCATGAGAAAGATTAATAGAACATTTTCGAGTATAGAACGAATCCCTAATAACATTAAATTTTTCACTAACTGATAAAGTAAGTATTCAACATCTTCCATCAAAAGTTGTGGACGATTTAGATTTTCCCATGGATGTTTTGTCCTTCATTCCTTTTGAGTAAACCCCTCAAGTATCGTGTATTTCAGTGATTTCATTGTCCATCGCACTGCTTTTACTATTCATAGAATTTATATTATACCGACGTTTACGACATAGAGTGTCCACTACAGAACATCCTACACCCATACTGGATATTCCAAAAGTAGTTGGAGGAGCTCTTCCTTATTTAAGGAGAGATTTAACCTCATAATTCTATGTTTTTGATAAGTCGTTTGAATTCTTTAATCTATCTTTTTTATTTTGTTATTAAATATTTTGTGTACTGAAATTCTATTTTATATCATTCATATTAGATTTAAACATTAGTTTTTTTCTCTCCTTACATTATATTCACTTATTCTATATATTGATTATGATTTTTATAATTTCAGTATTGTGTGTTACACTTGCTCTCAAGTATATTTAGATATTGCAAAAGATATCTCTTTAAGCCAACTCTAATTTGCTTAATTTTATACTCTTATCATACTACTCTCTAGAGCCTGAACCAGGTTGTGCTCAAGCGATGTAATTAACACTCACGCATGCCATAAAAATTTTCATTAGCTATTTGTTTTTATCATATACTTATACTTAGTTGCATCACATAGTTCCCACGGGTTGATCGTTCCCATTGGCCCACTCTCTAATCTTCTAATAAGAACTTTGAATATGTTGGCTTGATGTGTTGGTAAGCAATTGTGGAGCTGACATCAACAAAACCACGACCGGGCGCTGGTGGACGCCGGCAAAATGTTAGTAAGCTCTACCTGGCAGGACAAACCACGTGTGTCTCTGTGTGTGTCTCAGAACCCGAACTCATTGTGACTTAAATGTACATGTCTATTTTCTAATAAAGCTCTAAAGGCAACCGGACTTTCATTAAGAAACCATGGTGAAATTGAAGTTCTATTCCCTTCCTTACAGGTGCCTTACAAGTGGTGGCAGCGTGGGATTCGAACCCACGCCTCCGAAGGGGTTGGTGGATATTCCAACAGCAAGACATTTGGGATGGTATCAACTACCTAACGTGTGGCGAAACATCCATATACTCAACACATTTTTTCTAATCAGAACCAAAGGGTGCATATGAACCAACATGTCACTGTCAAAGAAAGATATTCAGGTATGACCAACATTCAGATATAGTCATGTGCCTGCTCTGTCGCCCGTCAAGACACTAGGCGAATGTGTTTCCTTACATAAAAGGCGCGTCTTCACGCCTAAAACAAAGCATACGCGATCACCCACCAACGGCGTCAAGACCTCGGTTTTCACAATTTTCGCGACTGAAATATACTTTCCCCTCTACAGACAACGGGCTGCCCTTTACCCGATCGCCATCCTAGGCAAGCATGCTACAAATATGCACATATCATAGGAACGCTAAACACACTTCAGCAGAATGCCGAGCCTTAGCTAGACAGATGTCATCACAGACAAGTTCATCGTCAATTATCAGGAATGACAGTCACTCTCATGACAGATATGTTGATAGTTTATACACTAAAATTACTTATTATGCACATTTTTTGACTGACTTATTAAATGATATTGATAATTTGATAAACCAAGTTGTCACGTCATCATTTTTCACTTTTACTAAACTCACACGTATTATTCGCCAAGAGATAACGCGATTCGTTTGTTCCTCGGCTCTCCCCTTCCATCACGTGGCCAGTTAGTACTGCTTACTAACTGCTGATGTTGTTTTTGGGGCGGTCATTAGCCATGTCCCAGTCATTAACCCATATACATACAACGTTGGAAACGTAATACCATTCTCTTTAGATTATTCAAAAACGTTGCCAAGAACTGTCATTCTTACTAATGACATGAATTTTTCTTATATAATGCTAATTCCTCGGAGATTGCATATCCCTCCCTAGATGATCTAGCGTCGTGCCATAAACCACTTTTTCACATCATTTCCCCTGCTAACAATATAATATTGATACCCTACAAAAAAGCTCGTGTGTATAAGTCCTACTTTTTGGAAATCAGAAAAGTGCTCATATTTCTAGTTCTTGCAAGGATATTGTTGCTAGTTAACCTTGAATTGAGAGTATGGACCACTATCATGTCTTATTCTTCCGAAAGCCATAAAATATTCTTTTTTACTGCCTACCTAACCAACCAAAATCCTTTTTTTGTCCTAGGTCAGGTTCAGTTAGGTTCAAAATGGCTGACTTACATTCTCCCATGGATGTTTTGTCTTTCATTCCGTTTGAGTAAAACCCTCATGTGTCTGGCATTTCAGTGATTTCATACTTCATTGCATTGCTTTCATTAATCAGAGAATTTATATTATATTGTCATCTACGACATAAAGTGCCCACTATAGAACAACCGTCACCCATGTTGGATATTCAGAAAGTAGTTATAGCAGCTCCTCTTTATTTAGAAGCGATTTGACTTCACAATTTTATGTTTCTAATCAGTCGTTAGGATTCCTTAAATTTCTTTACTTCTGTCATTTATATATTAAGTGTATTAGAATTTTATCGATACTATTCATATTAACTATATGTATTATTTTTTCTCTCCTTACATTATATTCTCATATTCTGTATATCAGTTATGACTACTATTAGTTTAGTATATTATGTTAAACTTGCTCTCAAGTACATTTAGATATTGCAAAAGATATCTCCTAAAGCCAACTCTAATTTGCTTAATTTTGTTCTCTTATACATATTGCTACTCGCTGGAGCTTCAGCCAGGATGTGGCCGAGCAATGTAAGAACCACATATGTATGCCTTAAAATTTTTTATTAGCTATTTGCATCATATAGACAGTTCCCGCGGGTTGATTGTTCTCATGAGTCCACTCTCTAATCTTCTAATAAGATGTCTGAATACGTGGGCCTGATCAGTCGGTGACCAATTGTGGAGCTGACATAAAAAAAAAAAAAAACACGACCGGGCGCTGGTGGGCGCCAGCTAAATGTTAGTAAGCTATGCCTGACCAGACCAACCACGTTTGTCTCTGTGTGAATCTCAGGAACTGAACTCATTGTACACTAAATGTACATATCTATATTCTAATAAAACTCTAAAGGCAACCGGACCTTCATTACGAAACCATGGTGAAAAGAAAGGTCTGTTCTCTTCCTCACAAATGACTTATAAGTAGTGACAGCGGTGGGATTCGAACCCACGACTCCGAAGAGATTGGTGGTTATTCTAACAGCAAGACATTTGAGATGGTGTCGGATACACAACGTGTGGCGAAACATCCACGTACTCAACACATTTATTCTAATCAGTAACCAAAGAGTGCTCCTGACGCAACATGTCATGGTCAGAGAAGGCAATTCAATGATGACCAACACTCAGATACAGTCATGTTCCTCCACTGTAGCCCGTCAAGACACTAAGCGAAAGTGTTTCCTTACTTAGGAGTCGCGTCCTCACGCCTAGACCTAAACAAACGCGGTCACCCACCCACGGCGTTAAAACCTCGGTTTTCACAATTCTCGCGACCGAAACATACTTTCCCCTCCACAGACAACGGACTGCCCTTTACCTGATCGCCATCCTGGACACGCATGCCACAAATGTGCTCATATCATAGGAACGCTAAACACACTTCATCGGAATGCCAAACCTTAGCTAGAGAGACGTCATCAAACACAGGATCATCGTCAATTATCAGGAATGACTATCTCACCCTCATGACAAGATTCCGTCTCGTAAAGATCTCTTCAGACCAATTTGTTTTTTCGAATCTTCTCACTGCTAAGCGCGAGATCCGTCTCTTTAGGGACAGTCTCAGTTATGTTTGGCCTGGAGGTCTCCCCTACATTTACAATAATGTTGTGAAACTATTGGAAGCCGTACATCACCTTCAGTCTACCGTATTCAAGTTTTACTCCAATGTAAAGGTCAGTAACTGTTGCTTCTACGCCAGCTTTGTTAAGACAGTGAACTGGAAACTGAATTGTACCTCTGTGATTCTGTATGACATAATAAGAACATTAAATCTACAGTGAATTCAGGTGCAAGGAAAAACAAGAACCATCGTAAGAAAGATAAGAGATGTCTACTTGATATTGTAAGGTCCCACTATTCATACTTTTTTTCGTACTTCTTAAAAGGATGAACTTATTTTAGTTAGGAATCTGGCTCAATCTTTAGAATATCAACAACTTCTTAAAAACAAGTATATTAAGGCAGAGGCCAGCATGTCGAAACAACATATCCAGTATTTGAGTGACATCATGTTAACAGTTAATAAATTAACACAAGTACAACAGCTATCAAAACATGTTGATACAATGTTTAAAATGTTGACCATTTCCACATATGTTGAGTACAAGTAAAGATTCAACATCTTCCATCTAAAGTTTTGGATGATTTAGATTCTCCCATGGATGTTTTGTCCATTCCTTTTCGGGAAACCCCTCAAGTGTCTGGCATTTCAGTGATTTCAGTATCCATCGCACTGATTTTATTATTCATTGAATTTATATTATATTGTCGTCTACACCATAAAGCGCCCACTATAGAACACCCTACACCTATATTGGACATTCAGAAACATTTTAGAGCAGCTCTTCCTTATCTAAGGAGAGATTTGACTTCAGAATTTTATGTTTTTAATAAGTCGCATGGATTCTTTAAATTCTATTTACTTTTGTTATTTATATACTTTGTGCATTAGAATTTTCTTATATTATTCATATTAGCTATACGTATTACTTTTTTATCCTTACACAATATTCACATGTTCTCTATGTAAAATTATGACTACTAACATTTCAGTATAGTGTGTTACACTTACTCTCAAGTACATTTAGATATTGTATAAGACTTATCTTGAAGCCAACTCTAATTTGCTTGTTTTTTACTATTATATATAATACTACTCACTGTATCATCAGCCAGGTTGTTGCCGAGCGATGTAAGAAACAAACACGCATGTCATTAAATTTTTCATTAGCTATTTGTTATTATGAGATACTTATACTTAGTTGCATCACTTAGATATTTCCCATGGGTTGATTATTCCCATGGGCCCACTCTCTAGTCTTCATATAAGATTTTTGAATATGTGGGCCTGATTTATTGGTGACCAATTCTGGAGCTGACATTAACAAAACCACGACCGGGCACTGGTGGGCGCCGGCTAAATGTTAGTAAACTCTGCCTGGCCAGACGAACCACGTGTGTCTCTCGGTGTGGCTGAGGAACCAAACTCATTGTGCCCTAAATGTACATATCTTTTATCTTATAAAACTCTAAAGGCAACCGGACCTTCATTAAGAAACCTTGGTGAAAACAAAGGTCTGTTCCCTTACTTATAAGTACCTTACAAGTGGTTGCAGCGGTGGGATTCGAACCCACGCCTCCGAAGAGATTGGTGGTTATTCCAATAGCAAGACATTTGGGATGGTGTCGACTTCCCAACGTGTGGCGAAACATTAACGTACTCAACACATTTATTCTAATCATCGACCAAAGGGTGCTCTTGAGCAATTCAGTGATGACCAACACTAAGATATAGTAACGTGCCTTCTCTGTCGCCCGCCAAGACTATAGGCGAATGTTTTTCCTTACATAAAAGGCGCATTCACACGCCTGGACCCAAACAAACGTGGTCACCCACCAAAGTCGTCAAGACCTCGGTTTTCACAATTCTCGTGACCGAAAAATACTCTTCCTTCTAAAGACAACATGCCGCCATTTATCCGATCGCCATCCTGGGCACGCATGTCACAAATGTGCGTATATCATAGGAACGCTAAACACACTTCAGCGGAATCCCGAGCCTTAGCTAGACAGACATCATCACACAGAGGTTTATCATCATATATCAGGAATAACAATCACACTCTCAGACAAGACTCCGTAAAGTGCTCTTCAGACCTCCTCGTTCTTTGGCATCTTCTCAGAGCTAGCCGCGAGTTCCATCTCTTGAGGGACGGGGTCAAGATTGGAAGTTAGCCTGGGACAGTTTATAAGTCGGGCATGGAGATCTTCCCTACATGTACAATAATTTAGTGAAACTAATGAAAGCCGTACCTCGCTTAGAGTCTACCCAATTCAAGTTTTACGCCAATGTAACGGTCAGTAACTGTTGCTCCTACGCCAGCTTTTTTAAGTCAATGTACTGGAAACTGAATAGTAAAACTGTGATTCTGTATGATATAACAAAAAATATTGAATCTCCAGTGAATGCAAATGCCTTGATAAAACATGAACCATCGTAAAAAAATAAGAGAGGTCTATCTAATATTTCACGGCCCCACTATTCAAATTTGCCCGGTACTGCTACTCAGGAAGAACTTAATTTAGTTAGGAAGCAGGATCAATCTTTGGAATTTCAAAAACTTAAAAAGTGGTATATTCAGGCAAAGACCAACATATTGAAACAACATATTCACTATATTAAGATTTAATAACTTAACACAGCAAGTATAGCTACTATCAAAATCTATTGATACAATGCTTACAGTGTTTACCATTTCCAGATACGTTTATAGTTTATACACGCAAAATACTTATTATGCACATTATTTGACTGAATTATTAGATGATATTAATAATTGGGTAAACCAAGTTGTTTCGCCATCATTTTTCCCTTTAGCAAAACTCACACGTATTATATGCCAAGCGATAACGCAGTTCGTTTATTCCCTGACACTCCCCTTGCATTACGTTGCCAGTTAGTACTCCTTACTAACGGTTGATGTTGTTCTCGGAACGGTCATTATCCATTGTCCCATTCATTAACCCATACATATACAACCTTGGAAACGTAATACCGTCCCCTTTTACTTATACAAAAACGTTGCCAAGAACTCTCATTCTTACTAATGACGATTTTCTCTTATATAATGTTAATTCCTCGTTGATATCATATTCCTCCTTGGGTAATTTAGCATCGTGCCATAAACCAATGTTTGACAACTTCATTTGCTTACTTACAATATAATTAAAATACCCTACAAAGAAGTTCGTGTATGTTTGACCTACTTTTTGAAAATCAGCAGTGTTCTTATATCTTGTTCTTTTATATGTAAATTAATGTTAGTGAGCACTGAATTGAAAATATGGACCATTATAGTGTCTGATTCTTTCCAAATCAATATAATATTCTTTTTCACTGTATACCTAACGAACCCAAATCATTTTTCGTCATATATCAGGTTCACTTAGGCTCAGAATGTACTTCTATTGGTCTCAAATTCAAATTGTTCAGCACACTTGATCACTACATGGAACAGATTAACAGAAGAATTCCGAGTATAGAACGAATCCCAAATAGCATTAATTTCTCACTCATTCATAAAGTAAAGATTCAACATATTCCAACTAAAGTTGTGGATGATTTAGATTCTCCCATGGATGTTTTGTCTTTCATTACTTTTGAGGAGTCCCCTCAAGTGTCTGACATTTTAGTGATTTCATTGTCCATCGCACTACTTTTATTATTCATAAAATTTATATTATATTGTCGTCTACGACACAGAATACCCACTATGGAACACCCGACACTCATATTGGATATTCAGAAAGTAGTTAGAGCAGCTCTTCTTTATTTATTGCGAGATTTGACTTCAGAATTTTAAATTTTTATTAAGTCGTATGGATTCTTTAAAATGTATTTAATTTTGTCGTTTATATATTTTGTGTATTCGAATTTATTTCTAAATTATTCATATTAGCTATATGTATTATTCTTTCATCCTTACACTATATTCACATATTCTATATGTAAAGTTATGACTACTATCATTTTAATATAGTGTGTTACACTTCCTCTCAAGTATATTTAGATATCGCAAAAGCTATCTCTTGAATATAACTCTAAGTTGCTTAATTTTGTACTATTATATATAATACTACTCACTGGAGCTTCAGGCAGGTTGTGACCGAGTGATGTAAGAAACACACACACGTCATTAAATTTTTCATTAGCTATTTCTTATTATGAGATACTTATACTTAGTTGCATCATATAGACAGTTCCCACAGGTTGATGATTCCCATGGGCCCACTCTCTAGTTTTCTTATACGATTTTTGAATATGTGAGCCTGATTTATTGGTGACCAATTGTGGAGTTGACATCAACAAAACCACGACCGGGCGCTGGTGGGCGACGGCTAAATGTTAGTAATCACTGCCTTACAAGTGGTTGCAGCGATGGGAATCGAACCCACGCCTCCGAAGAGATTTGTGGTTATTCCAACAGCAAGACATTTGGGATGGTGTTGTCTTCCCAACGTGTGGCGAAACATTAACGTACTCAACACATTTATTCTAATCAACAACCAAAGGGTACTCTTGACACAACATGTCACGTTCAAGGAAGGCAATCCAGTGATGACCAACACTAAGATACAGTCATGTACCTCCGCTGTCGCCCGTCAAGACACTAGACGAATGTTTTCCTTACATAAAAGGCGGGTCCGCTCTCCTGGACCCAGAGAAAGCGGTCACCCACCAACGGCGTCAAGACCTCGATTTTCACAATTGTCGCGACCGAAACACACTTTCCCCTCTACAGATAACTGGCCGCCCTTTACCCGATCGCCATCCTGGGCACGCATGTCACAAATGTGCGCATATTATAGGAACGCTAAACAGACTTCAGCGGAATGACGAGCCTTAACTAGACAGACGTCATCACACACAGGTTCATCGTCAATCAGGAATGACAATCTTACTCTCAGTCAGGATTCCGTCTCGTAAAGTGCCCTTCAGACCTTTAAGTTCTTTGGTATCTTCTCCTAGCTATGCGCGAGATCCGTCTCTTGAGGGACACAGTCTCAGTTAAGTTGTGCATGAATATCTACCCTACATGTAAAATAATTTAGTGAAAGTAATGAAAACCGTACCTCGTTTATAGTCTACCCTATTCAAGTTTCACACCAATGTAACGGTCAGTAACTGTTGCTCCTACTCCAGCTTTATTAAGACAGTATACTGGAAACTGAATAGTACCCTGTGATTCTGAATGACATAATAAAAGACACTGAATCTCCAGGGAATGCAAATGTCAGGAAAACCATGAACCATCGTAAGAAGAATAACAGAGGTCTACTTAATACTGTACGGTCCGACTATTCAAATTTGTCCGGTATTGTTACTCAGCAAGAACTTAATCTGGAAAGGAATAAGGTTCAATCTTTGGAATTTCATCAACATAACAAGTATATCAAAGTAGACGCCAACATGTTGGAATAGCATATCCAATATTTGAGTAACATTATGTTAAGAGTAAATAACGCAGCTGGTACAGCTACTATCAAAATCTATTTATACAATGTTTATATTGTTGTTTAACATTTCCAGATATGTTGATAGTTTATACACTCAAATTACTTATTATGCACATTATTTGACTGAATTATTAGATGATATCAGTAATTGGGTAAACCAAGTTGTTTCGCCATGTTTTTTCCCCTTTGCAAAACTCACACGTATTATTCGCCAAACGATAACAAAAATCGTTTATTCCCCGCCTCTCCCCTTGCATCACGTGGCCAGTTAGTACTCCTTGCTAACGGTTGATATTGTTCTCGGAACGGACATTATCCATTGTCCCATTCATTAACCCGTACATATACAACCTTGGAAACGTTATACCGTTCCCTTTTAATTATACAAAACCGTTGCCAAGAACTCTCATTCTTACTAATGGCATGATTTTCTCTTATATAATATTAATTCCTCGTTGATATCATATTCCTCCTTGGGTAATTTTGCATCGTGCCATAAACCACTGTTTGACGACTTCATTTGCCTCCTATTAATATAATTCTAATACCCTACAAAGAAGTTCGTGTATGTTTGACCTACATTTTGAAAATGAGCAGTGTTCTTATTTCTTGTTCAATAAGGAAACTATTGTTAGTGAACCTTGAATTGAGAATAAGGACCATTATAGTGTCTGATTCTTCCCAAATCCATAAAATATTTTTTTTCACTGTATACCTAACAAACCCAAATCATTTTTCGTCCTATGTCAGGTTCAGTCAGGCTCAGAATGTACTTTTATTGGTCTCATATTCGAATTGTTCGGCACACACGATCACTACATGGGACAGATTAACAGAACAATACCGAGTTTAGAACGAATCCCTAATAACATTCATTTTTCACTCATTCAAAAAGTAAAGATTCCGTGTCTTCCATCTAAAGTTTTGAATGATTTAGATTCTCCAATGGATGTTTTGTCCTTCATTCCTTTTCAGGAAACCCCTCAAGTGTCTGGCATTTCAGTGACTTCATTATCCATCGCGCTGATTTTATCATTCATAAAATTTAAATTATATTGTCGTCTACGATATAGAGTGCCCACTATAGAACACCCTACACCTATATTGGATATTCAGAAAGATGTTAGAGCAGCTCTTCCTTATTTAAGGAGAGATTTGACTTCAGAATTTCATGTTTTTAATAAGTCGTATGGATTCTTTAAATTCTGTTTACTTTTGTCATTTATATATTTTGTGCATTGGAATTTATTTTTGTATTATTCATATTAGTTATACGTATTACTTTTTTATCCTTACACAATATTCACATATTTTATATGTAAAATTATGGCTACTATCATTTTAGTATAGTACGTTACACTTGCTCTCAAGTATATTTAGGTATTGAAAAAGATTTATCTTGAAGCCAACTCTAATTTGCTTAATTTTTTACTATTATGTATAATACTACTGACTGGAGCTTAAGCCAGGTTGTCGCCGAGAGATGTAAGTAACAAACACGCATGTCATGAAATATTTCATTAGCTTTTTGTTATTATGAAATACTTATACTTAGTTCCATCACATAGACAGTCTCCACGGGTTGATTGTTTCCATGGGCCCACTCTCTAGTCTTCATATAAGATTTTTGAATATGTGGGCCTGATCTATTGGTGACCAGTTCTCGAGCTGACATAAACAAAACCACTACAGGGCGCTGGTGGGCGTCGGCTAAATGTTAGTAAACCCAGCCTGGCCAGACGAACCACCTGTGTCTCTCGGTGTGTCTCAGGACCCAAACTCATTGTGCCCTAAATGTACATATCTGTTTTCTAATAAAACTCTAAAGGCAACCGGACCTTCATTAGGAAATCATGGTGAAAACAAAGGTCTATTCCCTTAATTACAAGTACCTTAAAAGTGGTTGCAGCGGTGGGATTCGAACCCACGTCTCCGAAGAGACTGGTGGTTATTCCAATAGCAAGACATTTGGGAAGGTGTCGACTTCCCAACGTGTGGCGAAACATTAACGTACTCAACACATTTATTCTAGTCAGCAACCGAATGATGCTTTTGACACAACATGACACGGTCAAAAAAAGCAATTCAGTGATGACCAACACTAAGATACAATCATGTGCCTCCACTGTCGCCCGTCAAGACACTAGGCGAATGTTTTTCCTTATATAAAAGGCGCGTCCGCACGCCTGGACCCAAACAAACGCGGTCACCCACCAAAGTTGTCAAGACCTCGGTTTTCACATCTTCGCCACCGAAAAATACTTTTCCCTCTGCAGACAACGGGTCGCCATTTATCCGATCACAATCCTGGTCACGCATGTCACAAATGTGCGCATATCATAGGAACACTAAACACCCTTCAGCGAAATGCCAAGCCTTAGCTAGACAGACATCATCACACAGAGGTTCATCCTCAATTATCAGGAATGACAATCATACTCTCAGACAGGATTCCGTCTCTTAAAGTGTTCTTCAGACCTCCTCGTTCTTTGGTATTTTCTCATAGCTAACCGCGAGTTCCGTCTCTTGAGGGACACAGTCTAAGTTAAGTTGGATATGGAGATCTACCCTACACGTACAATAATTTAGTGAAACTAATGAAATCCGTAAATCGCTTACAGTCTACCCTATTCAAGCTTTACACCAATGTAACGGTCAGTAACTGTTTCTCCTACGCCAGCTGTGTTAAGATAATGTACTGGAAACTTAATAGTAAAACTGTGATTCTGTATGACATAATAAAAGATATTGAATCTCCAATGAATCAAATGCCAGGAAAAACATGAACCATCGTAAAAAATAGAGAGGTCTACTTAATATAGCACGATCCCACTATTCAAATTTGTCCGGTACTGCTAATCAGGAGGAACTTAATTTAGTTAGGAGGCAGTATCAATCTTTGGAATTTCAACAACTTCACAAGTATATTAAGGCAAAGGCCAACATGTTGAAACAGCATATCCATTATTTGAGTGATATATCATATTAAGATTTAATAACTTAACACAGCAAGTATAGCTACATCAAAATCTATTGATACAATGTTTACAATGTTTACCATTTCCAGATATGTTGATAGTTTATACACTCAAATTACTTATTATGCACATTATATGACTGAATTATTATATGATATTAATAATTGGGTAAATCCAATTGTTTCGCCATCATTTTTCCCTTTTGCAAAACTCACACGTATTATTCGACAAGGGATAACGCAATTCGTTTATTCCCCGGCTCTGCCCTTGCATCATGTGCCAGTTAGTACTCCTTACTAACGGTTGATGTTGTTCTCGGAACGGTCATTATCCACTGTCCCATTCATTAACCCATACATATACAACCGTGGAAATGTAATACCATTCCCTTTAGAATATACAAAAACGTTGCCAGGAACTGTCATTCTTACTAATGATATGATTTTCTCTTATATAATGTTAATTCTTCGTTGATATCATATTCCTCCTTGGGTAATTTAGGGTCGTGCCATAAATCACTGTTTGACAACTTCATTTGCCTACTAATAATATAATTCTAATACCCTTCAAAGAAATTCATGTATGTTTAACCTACTTTTTGAAAATCAGCAAAGTGTTCTTACTTCTTGAATTGAGAGTATGGACCATTATTGTGTCTAATTCTTCCCCAAAATATTCGTTTTCACAGTATACCTAACCAACACAAATCCTTTTTTTTCCTAGGTCAGGTTCAGTTAGGCTCAGAATGTACTTTTATTGGTCTAAATTTCCAATTTCAAATTATTCGGCACTCATGATCACTACATGGGATAGATGTATAGATCAATTCCGAGTATAGAACGATTCCCTAATAGCATTAATTTCTTACTCATTCATAAAGTAAAGATTCAACATATTCCATCTAAAGTTGTTGATGATTTAGATTCTCCCATGGATGTTTTGTACTTCATTCCTTTTGAGGAATCCCCTCAAGTGTCTGGCATTTCAGTGATTTCATTGTCCATCGCACTACTTTTATTATTCGTAAAATTTATATTATATCGTCGTCTGCGACATAGAATGCCCACTATAGAACACCCTACACCCATATTGGATATTCAGAAAGTAGTTAGAGCAGCTCTTTTTTATTTAAGGAGAGATTTGACTTCAGAATTTTAAGTTTTTATAAGTCGTATGGATTCTTTAAATTCTATTTAATTTTGTCATTTATGTATTTTGTGTATTAGAATTTATTTTTATATTATTCATATTAGCTATATGTATTATTCTTTTATCCTTAAACAATATTCACTTATTCTATATGTAAAATTATGACTACTATCATTTTAGATATCGCAAAAGATATCTCTTAAGGAAAAGTCTAATTTGCTTGATTTTGTACTGTTATATATAGCACTACTCACTGGAGCTTCAGCCAGGTTGTGGCCGAGTGATGTAAGAAACACACACTCATGTCATTAAATTTTTCATTAGCTATTTGTTATTATGAGATACTTATACTTAGTTGCATCACTTAGACATTTCCCATGGGTTGATTATTCCCATGGGCCCACTCTCTAGTCTTCTTATAAGACTTTTTAATATGTGGGCCTGATCTATTGGTGACCAATTGTGGAGCTAACATCAACAAAACCACGACCGGGCGCTGGTGGCCGCCGGCTGAATGTTAGCAATCTCTGCCTCGCCAGACAAATCAAGTGTGTCTTTTGGTGTGTCTCAAGATCCCAACTCATTGTGCCCTAAATGTACATATCTATTTTCTAATAAAATTCTAATGGTAACCGGACACTCATTAGGAATTAATGGAGAAAACAAAGGCCTGTTCCCTTACTTACAAGTGCCTTACATGTGGTTGCAGCGATGGGATTCGAACCCACGCCTCCGAAGAGATTGGTGGTTATTCCAATAGCAAGACATTTGGGATGATATTGGCTTCCCAACGTGTGGCGAAACATCCAGGTACTCAACACATTTATTCTAATCAGCAAACAAAGGGTACTCTTGACACAACATGTCACGGTCAAAGAAAGCAATTCAGTGATGACCAACACTAAGATACAATCATGTGCCTCCAACGTTAAACACACTTCAGCGGAATGCCGAGCCTTAGCTAGACAGACATCATCACACAGAGGTTCATCGTTAATTATCAGGAATGACAATCTCACTCTCAGACAGGATTCCGTCTCGTAAAGTGCTCTTCAGACCTCCTCGTTCTTTGGTATCTTCTCATAGCTAACCGCGAGTTCCGTCTCTTGAGGGACACAGTCTAAGTTGGACATGGAGATCTACCCTACACGTACAATAATTTAGTGAAACTAATGAAAGCCGTACCTCGTTTACCGTCTACCCTATTCAAGTTTTACACCAATGTAACGGTGAGTAACTGTTGCTCCTACGCCAGCTTTAAGATAATGTACTGGAAACTTAATAGTAAAACTGTGATTATGTATGACATAATAAAAGACATTGAATCTTCAGTGAATGCAAATGCCAGGAAAAACATGAACCATCGTAAAAAAATAAGAGAGATCTACTTGATATTGCACTGTCCCACTATTCAAATTTGTCCGGTACTGCTACTCAGGAAGAACTTAGTTTAGTTAGGAAGCAGGATCAATCTTTGGAATTTCAACAACTTAACAAGTATATCAAGTTTAAGGCCAACATGTTGAAACAACATATCCAGTATTTGAGTGATATATTATATTAAGATTTAATAACTTAACACAGCAAGTATAGCTACTATCAAAACCTATTGATACAATGTTTACCATGGTTACCATTTCCAGATATGTTGATACTTTATACACTCAAAATACTTATTGTGCACATTGTTTGACTGAATTCTTAGATGATAATAATTGGGTAAGCCAATTTGTCTCGCCATCATGTTTCCCTTTTGCTAAACTCACACGTATTATTCGCCAAGCGATAACGCAATTCGTTTGTTCCCGGCTCTCCTCTTGCATCATGTGTTTAGTTAGTATTCATTACTAACGGTTGATGTTGCTCTTGGAGCGGTCATTATCCATGTCCCTTTTAGTTATACAAAAACGTTGCCAAGAACTGTCATTCTTACTAATAACATAAATTTCTCTTACATAACGTTAATTCCTCGTTGATATCATATCCCTCTTTTCGGTAATTTAGCGTCGTGTCATAAACCCCTATTTCATAACTTCATTTGCCTTCTTACTTTTTGGAAATCAGCAAAGTGTTCTTATTTCTTATTATCATAAGGAAACTGTAGTTAGTGAACCTTGAAGTAAGAGTATGGACCATTATAGTGTCTTATTATTCCCAAATCCATAAAGCATTCTTTTACACCGCTTACCTAATCAATCCAAATCATTTTTCGTCCTAGATCAGGATCAGATAGGCTCTTACTGGTCCCAATTTCAAGTTGTTCGGCACTCATGATCACTACATGGGACAGATTAATAAAATAATTACGAGCATAGAACGAATCCTTAATAACATTAATTTCTCACTCGTTGATAAACCAAAAGTTTTAACATCTTCCATCTAAAATTCTGGAAGACTTAGATTCTTCCATGGATGTTTTTTCCTTCATTCCTTTTGAGTAAACCCCTCAAGTGATGGCATTTCAGTAATTTCATTGTCCATCGCACTGCTTTTATTATTCAAAATATAATATTATATTGACGTCTGCGATATAGAGTGTACACTACAGAACACCCTACACCTATATTGGATATTCAGAAAGTAGTTAGAGCAGCTCTTCCTTATGTAAGGAGAGATTTGACTTCAGAATTTTGTGTTAATAAGTTGTTTGGATTCTTTAAATTCTCTTTAGTTTTGTCATTTGTATATTTTGTGTATTGGAATTTTATTTTCTATTATTTATATTAGCTATACATATATATATTATTTTTTTCTCCTTACATTATATTGACATATTCTATATATAAACTTATGACTACTATAATTTTAGTATAGTGTGTTACACTTGCTCTCAAGTATATTTAGATATTGCAAAAGATATCCCTTGAAGCCAAATCTAATTTGCTTAATTTTGTACTCTTATATATAGCACTACTTGCTGTAATTTCAGCCAGGTTGTGGCGGAGAGATATTAGAACCACACACGCATGCCATTGATTTTATCAATAGCTGTTTGTTATGATGAGATACTTATACTTAGTTGCATCACATAGACAGTTCCCACGGGTTGATTGTTCCCATGGGCCTACTCTATTATCTTCTAATAAGATGTTTTATTACTTTGGCCTGATTTGTTGGTGACCAATTGTGGAGCTGACATCAACAAAACCACGACTGGGCGCTGGTGGGCGCAATGTTGGTAAACCCTGCCTGCCCAGACAAACCACGTGTGTCTCTCTGTTTGTCTCAGGACCTAAACTCATTGCGCCCTAAATGTGGAGGTAGCGGTGGGATTTGAACCCACCCCTCCGAAGAGATTGGTGGTTGTTCCAACAGCAATACATTTGGGATGGTGTCGGCTTCCCAACGTGTGGCGAAACATCCACGTATTCAACACATTTATTCTAATCAGCAACCAAAGGGTGCTCTTGACCCAACATGTCACGGTCAAAGAAAGCAATTCAGTGATGACCAACACTCAGATACAGTTACGTGCCTTCGCTGTCGCCCGTCAAGACACTAGGCGATTGCGTTTCCTTATACAGAATGCGCGTCCTCACACCTGGACCAAATAAACGCGGTCACCCACCACCGGCATCAAGACCTCGGTTTTCACAATTCTCCCGACCGAAACATACTTTCTCCTCTACAGAAAACAGGCCGCCCTTTACACGATCGCCATCCTGGTCACGCATGTCACAAATGTGCTCATATTATATGATCGCTAAACACACTTCAGCGGAATGCTGAGCCATAGCTTGATCAACGTCATCACACAGATTCATCGCCAATTACCAGGAATGACAATCTTACTCTCAAGACAGGATTCCGTTTCGTAAAGATCTCTTCAAACCTATTCGTTCTTTGGTATCTTCTCATAGCTAACCTCGAGTTCCGTCTCTTGAGGGACTCCCTCTCACTTAAGTTGGGCATGTAGATCTACCCTACACGTTCAATAATTTAGTAAAACTAATGAAAGCCGTACCTCGCTTACATTTTTCCCTATTCAAGATTTACACCAGTGTATCGGTCAGTAACTGTTGCTCCTACGCCTGCTTTGTTAGGACAGCGTACTTGAAACTGAATAGTACCTCTGTGATTCTGTATGACATAATATAAGACATTGAATCTTCAGTGAATGCAAGTGCAAGAAAAAACATAAACCATCGTAAGAAAAATTAGAGAGGTCTACTTAATACTTTACGGTCCCACTATTCAAATTTATCCGGTACTGCTACTCAAGAAAAAACTTAATTTAGTTAGGGATCAGGTTCAATCTTTGGAATTTAAAACAACTTGTCAACAAGTATATTAAGACAAAGGCCAATATGTTGGAACAACATATCCAGGATTTGAGTAACATTATGTTAAGAGTTAATAACACAGCAAGTACAGCTACTATCAAAATCTATTTATACAATGCCACAAAGTTTAACATTTCCAGATATGTTGATAGTTTATACACTCAAATTACTAATTATGCACATTATTTGACTGATTTATTAGATGAAATCAATAATTGGGTAAACCAAGTTGTCTCGCAATCATTTTTCCATTTTACAAAACTCACACGTATTATTCGCCAAGCGATAACACAAATCGGTTGTACCCTGGCTCTCCCGTGGCATCACTTGGCCAGTTAGTACTCCTTACTAACGGTTGATGTTGTTCTCGGAGCGGTCGTTATCCATGTCCCATTCATTAATCCATTCACATACAACCTTGGAAACGTAATACCACTGGCTTTTGATTATACAAAAACTTTGCCAGTCACTATCATTCTTACTAATGACATAAATTTATCTTACATGATTTTGATTCCTCGTTGATATTCAATCCCTCCTTGGGTGATTTAGCGTCGTGCCATAAACCACTGTTTGACAACTTCATTAACCCTCCTAACAATATAAATGTAATACCCTACAAAGAAGCTCCTTTGTGTATGACCTACTTTTTGGAAATCAACAGTTTTCTTTTTTCTTATTCTTAAAGGAAATTGTTGTTAGTGAACCTTGAATTGAGAGTATGGACCATTATAATGTCTTATTATTCGCATATCCATAAAATATTCTTTTTCACTGCCTACCTAATCAACCCAAATCATTTTTCGGCCTAGGTCAGATTCGCTTAAACTCAGAATGTCCTCTTATTGGTCCCAATTTCAAATTGTTCGGCACTCATGATCACTACATGGGACAGATTAATATAACATTTCCGAGTATAGAACGAATCCCTAATAACATTAATTTCTCACTTATTGATAAACTGAAGTGTCAACATCTTCCATATAAAGTCCGGGATGATTTATTTTCTCCCATGGATGTTTTGTCCTTCATTCCTTTTGAGTAAACCCCTCAAGTGTCTGGCATTTCAAGTGATTTAATTGTCCATCGCACTGCTATCAGTATTCATAAAATTTATATCATATTGTCGTCTGCGATATAGAGAGTCCGCTATAGAACACCCATCACCCATATTGGATATTCAGAAAGTAGCTAGAGCAGCTCTTCCTTATTAAAGGAGAGATTTTACTTCAGAATTTTATGTTTTTAACAAGTCGTATGGAATCTTTAAATTTTCATTACTTTTGTCTATTATATATTTTGTGCATTGGAATTTTTTTTAATATTATTCATATTAGCCATATGTATTATTTTTTAATTCTTACACTATATTCGCATATTCTATATGTAAAATTATGACTACTATCATTTTAGTATAGTCTGTTACACTTGCTCTCTAGTATATTTCGATATTTCAAAAGATATCTCTTAAAGCCAACTCTAATTTGCTTAATTTTGTACAGTTATATATAATACTACTCGCTGGAGCTTCAGCCAGGTTGTGGCCGAGCGATGTAAGAAACACACACGCATGCCATTAATCTTATCATTAGCTATTTGTTATTATGAGATTCTCATACTTAGTTGCAGCACACAGACAGTTCCCACTGGTTAATTGTTCCCATGGGCCCACTCTCTAGTCTTCTTATAAGATGTTTAGATATATGGGCCTGATCTATTGGTGACCAGTTCTGGAGCTGACATCAACAAAACCACGACCGGGCACTAAATGTTAGTAAACACTACCTGGCCAGACGAACCACCTGTGTCTCTCGGTGTGTCTCAGGACCCGAACTCATTGTGCCCTAAATATACATATATATTTTCTAAAAAAATCTAAAGGCAAAAGGACCGTCATTAAGAAATCATGGTGAAAACAAAGGTCTGTTCCCTTACAAGTGCCTTATAAGTGGTTGCAGCAGTGGGATTCGAACCCACGCCTTCGAAGAAATTAGTGGTTATTCCAACAGCAAGACATATGGGATGTTTTCGGCTTCCCAACGAGTGGCGAAACATCCACGTACTAAACACATTTATTTTAATCAGCAAGCAAAGTGTGCTCTTGACACAACATGTCACGGTTAAAGAAAGCAATTCAGAGATGACCAACACTAAGATACAGTCATGTGCCTCCGCTGTCGCCCGTCAAGACACTAGGCAAATGTTTTTCCTTACATAAAAGATACGTCCGCACGCCTGGACCCAAACAAACGCGGTCACCCACCAAAGTCGTCAAGACCTCGGTGTTCACAATTCTCTCGACAGAAAAATACTTTCCCCTCTACAGATAACGGGCCGCCATTTACCTGATCGCCATCCTGGGCACGCATGTCACAAATGTGCGCATATTATAGGAACGCTAAACACATTTCAGCGGAACGCCAGTCCTTAGTTAGACATACATTATCACACAAAGGTTCATCGTCAATTATCAGGAATGACACTCCCACTCTCAGACAGGATTGCGTCTCGTAAAGTGCTCTTCAGACCTTTCGTTCTTTGGTATCTTTTTTTTCTTTTTTTTTATTTATGTTGAAGGCTCCAGTCACGGACAAAAGTCCACATCAAGGCCGGGCCCTAATTGAAATATAGAGAGAGTTGAG
>JAYMFT010073894.1:0-14494 GCA_038088735.1 Panulirus argus
ATATATGTGCATGTATGTATATATGTGTGTATGTGGGGGGATGGGTCTTTCTTCGTCTGTTTCCTGGCGCTACCTCAATGACGCGGGAAACAGCAATCAAGTATAATAATAATAATAATAATAATAATAATAGATAATAATAATATATATATATGTGTGTGTGTGTGTGTGTGTATGAGTAGCCTTTCTTCGTCTGTTCCTGCTACTACCTTCCTAATGTAAGAAATGGTGATCAAGCATGGAAAAAAATATATGTGAAAAAGAAGATATGTGTCTGAAGTGGAGGGAACAAGGAGAACAGGGAGACCATGGAGAACAAGGAGACCAAATTGGAGATGGAAAAATGGAGTGAAAAAGATTTTCAGTGATTGGGGCCTGAATATGCAGGAGCATGAAAGGTGTGCATCAGATAGATTGTATTGGAACAATGTGGTATATAGGGGTCAACATGCTGCCAATGGACTGTGAAGCATCTGGGATAAATCATGGAAAGGTTTGTGGGGCCTGGTTATCGATATATATATACACTCTGAATGTCTTTCTTTTTCTTTTAGACTTATTTGTTCTTTCCTGCATTAGTGAGGTAGTGCCAGGAACAGACAAAGAAAAGGCCTGATTTGATCATATCCATTGTCTATATATAACTTTGTGTGAGTTTGAATGGACAAAATCTGAAGGATGTGAAGTGTTTTAAATACCTTGGAATGGACATGGCAGCAAATGGAACCAAGGAAGTGGAAGTGACTCAAAGGGTGGGTGAGGGGGCAAAGGTTCTGGGAGCACTGAAGAATGTTTGGAAAGAAAGGTCATTATCTAAGAGGCCAAAAATGGGTCTGTTTCAAGGTAAAGTAGTCCCAGTGATGTTGTATGGATGCAAGTCATGGACGTTAGATGTCCAAACCATTTCAAAAAGAGTACATGAGTACAAACAAAATCCTTGTTGTTATAAGAGAATGATTCAATGTTCTTTTTCATGTGACAGTATCACAAAAGTAACTAAGAGTCCATATCTAACACACCTGCATATAACCTTTGTTCCTTCTGTGCATGTGAAAGTAAATATCTGATGGGAAGCTGAGTAAACAGATGCGGGGAGTAGGAATGTACACGGCGACTGTTGGCAAGTAGCTGGTGTGTGTTGTTCAATCGCACATCCTCATACAGCAACAAGTAGTACAGCAACAACAGTTGGGAAGTCATCACTGAAGCAACAGACACACTGAAATAGGAAAAATATAGTTCAGTGAATGTTATATCTGGTAAGGTGATAGTTGGAATGTGAAAACTCCTATGACAGATGGACACAATCCTTTTCCTTATTTCATTTTTTCACTTCTAAAATAGGGAAAGGATCTTCTCAGTCAAGTCATTTAAATTATGTACACAAAGCAAAAACTTGAATGTGAACCTACATCATACAACAGAATGAAGTATAAATGTTGATAAATCAGCATTAAAACAGCCTGTGTTATTGGAAAATGTAGGTTGTGAAGTACATTAAAAACAAATCTAATGAAGGTAGAGCCCTAAGAGCATCAAAGAGACCACTTGCCCACATGTGGTTTAGAAGACCATTTTACTCCCTATGTGTAAGGTGTACCCACCATATTTCACTCTCTTCAACCACTACACACGTACAAATCCAGCTAATGCTCATTCATGGATGTGTAATGATACTAACAGCAATCCACCCAGTATTATGATGTCACTGATGCAGAAATACATGAGGTACCTCCCAGTGCACATCATCTCACAACCTCTTGGGGTAGCCCATATCCCGAAATGCAACACAGTGTTGCACTGATCAAGATATGAGACGTGCCATCCATCATGACCAATGGAATGATCTTTATCCATAAGTTGCTTACAATATGAATCAGGCACTCCCCTCCCCCCAAGACTGAGTTGTGATATTGAAGGTTATGATTACATCTAACATACAGTTGTGTTCTGAAATTACAAAGTACAAAAAACAACAGATTTAGGAAGAGTTAAAGGTAATTCTGCATTATGGCACTGTTGCGTTTAACTAAGTTACTGTTTCCCCATTCAAATAAGCAATTAAAATTAGCAAAACAAATAACAATATATGAAGTAACCTACCCATTGCTAGATGGAGATGTATGATGACCCAACTGTGTTGATATGATGGATGGTGATGGCATAATGTGCCCTAAAGATGGACTGGACACAGCAAAAGATTTTTCACGCAGAACTGACCTTCTTGTGCATACACTTCTGAAGGGTGCTGAAAGAGGCTTTGTAACTGGCCCCGAGTTGTGCTAAACCAAGAAGAAATTCATTGTAGGTAAAATCAATTATCAAATTAGTAACAGTGAAGTAAAACAATGTTACAAATACTTAGAATATAACCAAAATGGGTTGACAGACCCATACATGTAATTTTTTTTTTTTTTTAACATGCTCGCCATTTCCTGCATGAGCAAGGTAGCATCAAGAACAGATGACTGTGCCTTTGAGAGAAAATTCTTCTCATTTAGTCCACTGACAGCACATTGTCCCCTGTATGTCATATCATTCCAGTTCACAATATCCCATGCATGCTGTGCACCCTTCTCCATGTTCAGGGCTTAAGCAATCAAAACCTTTTCCACTCCATCCTTCCATCTTCAATATTCTCTACATACATTCAAACCTTTTCAGCACATCTTCAGCTCTCAACTATACACTTCTTATTACCACACCTCTCTTGTAGCTAATAATTTCTTCCTCGATCAACCCTCTTCACATCACATATTGTACTCAAACATTTCATTTCCAACACATTTATCCTCTTTCATACATTCTCATCTGTAGCCCATGCCTTGCATACTTGTGGCACTACTATACCTCCACAAATGCTTATCTCTGCCCTCCTAGATTGTGACCTCTCTTTCCACACATTCCTTAATGCTTCAAAGACTTTTGCTTCCTCACCCACCCTGACTCACTTCAGCTCTCATGGCTCTGTTCAAAAACATATCCACGGCTCTATTCAAAAACATATCTACTCCAAAGTATTTAAACCATGTTCATATTATGACTGTAAGGGTTTGTAAGGGGTCTATCAAACTGTGCCTCATAATCAGTCATATTATTGCTCATAATCCTTTAGAATTCAGTTAATAACAGACTAAAAGTACTCCAAATAATGCTTATGTTACATGATCACGACACAATATGATGCATAAACAAATACTGAAAGCACTTTTTCATTACCACAGGAGATTTCTCTGTAAATATGGACTGTGAGAATACAGCTGTTATTTCATCCTCTGAGATTGGCTCATTGAAGGTATCTGACAAACCACCTTTACCGGCTGGTAAGATGATGGTGTTCACATAAACTTCAATCAACTGTGGCATGACTGGGTGCAGTGGAGTGGAAGATGCACAGATCTGGCTGTAATGGTCATAAAAGAAATCTATATATTAAGCATACTCATGTCCATAGTTTAGAAATCTGTTAAATATAATGAATTTATTTCCATCCCATTTATGCCTATCTCTTGAAACAGGTATCAATGATTGAGGCTAAAGCCAAATATTATACAATGTAATAAAAATAACAAAACCTTGACAGGGCAAATAAGGTAGCCAACATCTGCAACCCTACAATTTAATCACTAGGTTTATACATTATTTGTTAAGTTCCGATCCAAGCCCACTCTTATCAACTCGGAGTCTGCTGGGCTGATTCTGTTTTTTAAGACAGTTAAGATGGTCCAGGCAACTAAATGCCCTATCAATAGCCATCTTATACAAGTCAATTAATTTTTCTATGTTATTCATGCTCACTCCAAAGGTTCCTGTAGCCCAAGGTTGTACTACTTCCAGTAGCAGAGATAGGTAGACTCCTTATCATGAAAAATCTATCCACTGACTTTAATTAATTACAATATCTACTTACTTATAAATCCAGTCTTTAATTGGAACTTTATGTTTCGTAAACATTCTACTTTTCAGCTGATGGTACACACAGTGAACTGGAAGAAATCCTGGAATGTTGGCATTCAAACCAGAAGTTACAGGAACTTTAACAGCATGGGCAGTGACAACCTGCAAGGAAAGATTAGACTCATGGATATAAATTTGGAGATAACTACCATCAGTTACATCCAAAAAAGTTAAAACATAATATAAACATTAATCAAAAAATAAATTCCAGTACTTTCCGTTCAACAGATCTCTGGGATTTTGGTGAATCTTTCATTGTGGCCCTCGACATCTCCAAAGCATTTGACAAGGTGTGGCATGAATCTTTACTTTCTAAATTTCCTTTCATTGTGTTTTCTGTTCCTGAATGTAGACCTTCCCCTCTAGTCACTACATGGCAAAAATCAATGGTGGAGTGATTTCTCTCTTTTAATCTAACAACAGCGGTGTTCCTCAAGGTTCTGTTCTACTGCCTACTCCCTTCTAGTCACAAATGTTCCATATACTATATCACTTAGTTAGCATTGTTGAAACCAATGACCAAAACCAAATGAATGAGTCTTTTAGTATGATCTGTAACTGACAGTGGTGTAATGTAATACCATATGTTTTCTTTATCTTCAACTCATTTGGCACTTAATGTGCATCAGATACAGTGCAGAGCTTTCTAAGAAACAATTTTTATACAGTAACAAAAATCTTTACCTGCTCTGTGAAGACATCATGAGTAAAAATATACTTGATGCGTGAAAGACTTGCAGTACGAGTGATGACCTTCATCCCCAAAGCAGCACTAACTAACTCAATGATAGCATTTAGCTGCTGCACATGAAAATGAATGGCCATCAGCAGAAGCATTGCACCAAAGGATGATGACACACCACTGGCTCTTGAAATATAGAAGAGAATTTAATTTTACAACATGATTACTCTTCTGGTATAAATACTCTTTTACAATTACAACAACTTCAGCTGCAAAATCCTACAATGTACACACTTACTAAGGAATTCTCTGTTTTTGTGGAAGGGCACTGTTTTCTGACTACATGGCAAATGCTATCTAACTGTGAAAATATGAAAGCCTTTAGCTGTTTGGACAAAAAAGGAAAATAAATGTAGACTGGAGCAGAAATACCAACTGGTGTAAATTTTGTGGCAGTAGAGTACTGTACTGTATGTTAGGGTACTTAAATAATCACTCTTGGTAAGTAACAGTTACCCTGAAGTACCATCAATTCATTACAAACTACTGGTCCCATAAATTTAATCCTAATCATGCCAAAGCAAAAAAAGCCTTTTACTAGGTACCTCAGGTAACCCATTTCCTCGAGATCTAAACTTACTATCTCTTACCATCCCGTCTTAACCCCAATGCACTTCATCACCTTACGCGTGTTTACATTTACTCTCAACTTTCTCCTTTCACACACCCTCCGAAACTGTCAACAGCTTCTTCTTTCTTTCTGGAATATGCCACCATGATTGTGTCACCTTCAAAAAGCAAATGTTTCATCCCTCTTGCTTCCCCATCCCTAGCATACAAGGCTATCATAAATTAATACTGCATCTTTTAAAAATACTTATTAATCATATTTCATTTTCTTACAAAAACCTTGCAATTCTTTATGAAACTTACCCAGCAAAGTAGGCCTCCTCTTTGACTAACCATTTAATCCATTCTGAAGCTCTACGTTCATTTTCCTGAGAGAATATGAGAGAAGGACATGCAATTAGCATGCAGAGGCCAGTGCTTACAAATCTTACACCAGCTGCTGAAGGTGGAGGACGACATGTCACCAGCTGGAGTAACAAACCAATCTCTTTGTCTTCACTGAATCTGAAAGAAATGAAGTACATTTTTAAATATACTAAAAAAAGATTGCATTGTGCACTGTTTTTCAACACTGAGAGAATTTACTCTAGAAAAAAAACTTTGAATGAACAAAGAAATCAATTTCTCCACTGAGATATTACATCAAGTCCTATCAAGTGCCTTGGATTCTACAGGCTTAGCTCTTTGACACAGATAATTGTGCAGACAATGAAAACAAACAAAAAAAGGTTTCGGGAATAAAACTTCATTTCTCTAAGATCCCCATTAGGTTAGAAATATCTAGCCCCCTGTCTTTTGAAAGGGGTGACCTCTATGACCCCTTGAGGTTAGGAAACTCTAGCCCTCTGCCTCTTGAAAGAGATGAGTGAGGGGTGATCTGATCACAAACTTAAAGTTTTTGAAACAGACTGATGATGCACACAATGAAAAAGATTTTTGAAAGATGTAGGGATAGAACAAGAGGACATAACATGAAATTAAGCAAAAAACTTGTTACAAAGAATGTTCAGAGGTGTTTTTATGGAATAAGTGTGGAGGAAGAATGGAACATACTGAATGAGAAAACAATAAATGTGAACAGCATACAGAAGTTTTAAACATTTTATGAGAGTAGTAGGGTTCAAGATACTGGGCCCCACCAGTGTAAAACTTCCTCCCTGTACACTATAAAGAGGTGATACAAACAGATAATTATACACACACAGTCCAAAGGAAAACAGCAAAGATGGTACCAGACTTATGAAAAGTGTATTACTGAGAAAGACTTGAGGCCTTAAATTTGCTCATCAAGAAAGAGAGAAAGTTTTTAAACCAGACTGATAATGTAGACCTACAAAAAGTTCTTTGAAAGATGTAGGAATAGAACAACAGGAGAAAACCTGTTAAAAAGAGGTGTAAAGATGTACTTTTTTTTTGGTATAACAGTGATGGATCAATGGTGTAAACTGAATAAGGATAGAGTAAACGCAGACAGTATACACAAGATTTTTGTATGATGGTAAAAAAGGTTCAACAGCTGGGGCCCCAATAATGTAAAACTCCCTTCCCATAAAACAAAAACTGCTAAGGACACATACACATTACAGTCTTCTTAATGTTTAAAATAAATCATTGTAGGCAGTTACTTCAAGCACAACTAATCCACAAAACTAGTGTTCAAATCTCTTACTTAAGATTGGCTAAACTTTTGAGTGCACAGTAGAGCCTAAGGAGAGCTGTAGCATGGATTACTTGAGAATCAGGTAATGTATCATTGCTGTTGAATAGCAGCAAGTTCCTTAACCGCTCACTGAGATCTGTACGTAGAGCTACTAAAGCTGAGGCCTGTTGTTCATATTTTCTCTGTGGAAGAAATCAGCAATCAAAACTCTGTGTATTTCTTCATACAGAATATTTGTATTTCTCAAATTAAATATCTATAGAATTTTGATGAAATTTAGAGTCACAACAAATGATCTAATTTCAGAAGTAAAATTCATTCAGCATACACAATGTTAATAAAGATAAATTCTTTTTTTATAAAACCAAAGTGATTCATTAGTTTTCCTACTATCACACAATACAATTCTGTACATCCCTATAACGGTAGATGTAGAGAAGTCTCAGAGGTTAGACCTTCAAATATGTTGTATATTGCCTTTGCTATCACTTTCCATTACCCAGTTCACTGTCCATTGCTTACCAGGAAAATGTACAACAGATAAACAAGGAAATACAGAACAAGAATCCAAATCAATCATAAAATACAAACATACCCTTTGTCCACTCTTGACAAACTGTGCAAACCAGGTACGTTGTTGATGATTATGTGAAAGAAGTAAGCCTGTGACATAACTGACTACATCTCCTACTTCTCCTCCATAGACACTACTTCCCACAGTTCCACTACTACCTGCTATACCAGATCCAGACTTCCCAGCATCCAGTGTTAAGTACACTGCCAGACCTGGCATCCGACACTGTTCTACCTGAAAATCAATGTGAAAAGTCTTTAAAATAAGGACTTAAAAGCTAAATAGCTGGGCAATCTGTAAACATAGGAAAATAAAATATTCATGTAATCAACAGAATGGCACATGGGAAAAAATGTTAATGGCTAAGTTGAGATATGGCTTTCTGTTACCACACTCAACCCTCTGAATGTGGCTACTTTAGACATTTAGTGTGCCCAAAGTTTCAGTAATGTTTTTAAAATTCTATTAATTCTTCATTACTACTGTTCGAAAGAGTTTTTTTCTGAAAAATAAATGGGTAGAGGATTTGTGGATCAGGTGTTTGCTTTAAAGAATGTTTGTGAGAATTTCTTAAGAGAAGAAAAATATGCATGTAGCAGTTACTGATCTGGAGAAAGCATATGATAGGGTTAACAGAGATGCTTTGTAGAAGGTGTTACTAATATATGGTGTGGATGGATAGCTATCAACAATGAGGGTTTTTCATCAAAAGAGTATGGCATGTGTACAAGTAGACAGAGAGGAGGGTTAGTAGTTCCAGGTGAAGGTTGGTCAGTGGAAAGGGTTTGTGATATCACTATGGCTGCTTAATCTGTTTGTGGATGAGTAGTGAGACTGATCAAAGCAAGAGTCATGGAGAGAGGGGGAGTTGATTCACATTGCATATTTAGTGACAAATCTTTTAATGAACCTAAAAAGGTGCTCTAAGCCTACGTTTGACAAATGCTATATGGTATTTTGAGAAAACAATACAAATAAGAAAACTAGTCAACTGACCATAAGAGAGGAAGGATTTGAACTCTAAAATTCCTGAATTAGAGTTGTGAATTCTGGTAAGATGGATGGATAGATGGATGAAAAATGTAAAATTATAGTCAAGAATTATAGGAGGTCAGTATATATAACAAAGAGAAAAATAATTGAGACAGTTTGCCACTGGGAAAGTATTAAATAAAGGAATGGTTCAGTTACCCACAGAACATGCTAATGATATGGAGAGTTTACTGAATAAGGGCGTATTGAAAAACAGATTATCAAGTGAACAAAGTAAGAAACAATAATATTTAGGGGAGAAATACTGAGGAAGAAATCATTGGTACTGACACAGTCAACAAAATGGATAATAGGATATTAGAGAGTGTGTACAACTAGGGAGAAGAATGGAAATAAATTCAAGGCATGTATCAAATATTATGAAAGACAGTATACATGCAAAAGGGAAGCAGCTATCACATAGTAAGTTACATTCAAATTTCCATGATAGAGTATTCTAAATTGACTAAAATATCTAAGAATTCTCTGGTAAATGTACAAAAATCTGGAAAATCATATTCAATATACGGTCAATCTGAGACACTCTGTTACTTACACAAAGAGCTCTCACATTAAGGGCTTGACTGGGATTCATTTGACAAAGTGTCCGGACAGCCTGAAGACGTAATAAACCACCAGGTGAATCCTCATCTTGCTTGTCTCCAGACATTACTAATCCTGTTACAACTGGAAATAAGAAATACACATTACAGAGTACTTCTAAATGAACTGCACTTCTGTCTCTACTTTCAATAAGTTTCCCCTGTCTGCCTTTCTTTATAAAGCTACAACTTCCATTCAGCACACCATGTGTAATCAACCATTTGTACTTTTTACTGGAAAGGGCTTTACGTTGTCGAACAATCCCTACTATCATGCAACTTTTTAAATTTCTGCATTAACTATGTCTTCATTTGTTTTATTCCATTCATCAACCATTATACTATACATGTACTTCACATCTTTTTTAACAATTTCCTTGCTTTATTTCATGTACTGTTCTCTGGTTGTTCTATTGCTACATCTCTCAAAGAACTGTTCACTGTCTACATCATCAATCTGCTTTAAAAACTTGAAGGTTGTGGTTAGGTCACCCCTCATTCTTCTCTCTTTGATGGTACGCAAATCTTAGGACTCTAGCCTTTCCCTGTAATTCAGCCCTCTCAATTCTGGCACCATATTTGTTGCTCTTAACTGGACCTTCTCTATTAGCCCTTTTCACTTCTTTACGTGCACTGACCACTCTTGAGAACCATATCCTAGTTTTGGCTTTATACAGGATGTGAGCAGCTTGGTGAATATTTTCTTATCTCTGAACTTGAATGCAATTCTATACTTTTTAGCTAGAAGACAATTAGTCTCCATACCTATTCTCCTGGCAACAGGTGATGTCAACTCCTAAGGTCTCTAACACAGACCCCAGCAGCTTATTTCCTGAAATGACATTGATACTGAGGTCTTTCACTGTGAGCCATCCTCATTACTTTATATTCATTCAGGCTGCTTTGGATGCTTAATAAATAATATAAGTAACTCAACTATCCACTACTTACTAGTTAGTAATTTCAAATTGATAGGCCTGATCAGTTTTCTCTGCTATCTAGTATTAACCCTGATCTTAATTTCATTTCTTCACTGTTACTTTTCCAATATGCTTGTCTGTCCTGAGCCAATGTTTTCTTTTGTCCCATATTCTACGGAGGGATTTTGAAAACAATGACAAATAATCTACCATGTTAATGCAACTGAAAATGAAAAACAATCCAGCTGACATAACAAGTATATCAAAGAGCACATCATTAATAGTATCTACCTTCCCTGAAGCAATCTGGCTGGTTAGCAACCATACGAGCAATAAGTGTTGGGCCACTGGTAACGTGAAGAAGAGCTTCTGCAACTTCTGCTGGAGGTAGCAAGGCTGGTAATTCAGCAAGAGCAATACACAGGACATCACTCACTTCCTCAAGGTAGCAGGGGTTATCAAATAACTCTGATGATTTGTGATAAAAATCTTGCCTTGGTTCACGTATCTGTACAATGTAAAAAGAAAAAGAAAGTATTTAGTTCATTATCCACTACCAAGTGTAAAAAATTAATGAGGCTCCTCCAATACTCAAGAAGCTGGCCACAGTCACCAGTTGGGACCCCAGGTCATAAAATGTTGTGAAGTCTGTGTGTCTATGTGCAGGGAGTGCATGGCAACTGAGCAGTAAGTGTTCGGTGTCTTCTTTATAATATGTGCACTGTGTGTTTGAAGGGTCTTGGGATACGATGAAATGGTGTTTGTAATGTTGTACTGATAGGTGATGTCCTGACTGTAAGCAAGAGAGTGTGCCTCATGTTTCACTGGGGAGTGTGGTTTCTAATGGGTGTATGTTTGAAGGGTTGGAGTTTAAGACTGATGTGGGAGGATGGTTGTTTCCTTCTTGTCAGGTTAATTGTTTATGCATTTTGCTGATGTTTTAATTGTTGGGAGTTGGGGGATATGTCAGTGGAGGTTCCAGAAGTGTGAGGTAGGGGTAAAGTTTCTATTTCTACTTGGAGGTTGGTGGTTAGTTATAAAGTGGCATGAGTAGAAGGGTTCTAATGCTGCTGTATAGAACTGAGTGTCAAGCATGTTGAGGTGGGTCTGTATTGTGAGGATCTTTGTTTCATTGTGAAGGTGTTGGGTGTTTGTGGCTGCTAGGCATTCAATGTTTGTTTAGGGTGCCCTTCTTTGCATAGTTTGCAGCTCTGTTATATTTGCTTTAGAGAGAGTAGAAGACCAGGTAGGTGAAGCATAGTTTAAATTGAAGTGGATAAATTGTTTGCATAAGATGCTGAGGGATTCTCTTAAATGTCCAAATCTGGTGCCAGTTTGATGCCTAAGGGCATATAGTTTGTGTGTTGCTTTTGTGTTGATGTTATTGGTGAGGACAGAGAATTTCATGTGTATCTTACATGATGCCTAGAATGGTTGGTGTTTTAAAGTGATGAGGGCTGGTGGTCAGGAAGTGTCATCTGCACCACCATGCCAGTGGTTACTATATAGTTACTGGGTCTCTGCATGAACCTTAATTTATCTCATAGACATTATAGTGACCAAGAGCATTTGATCCTAGTGGGCACACCTAATTCTGAAGGTATGACAATGCTTTGACCAAGGCTCAGTTTTGATGTAAGATATGACTTTCAAATAACAGCTACTATCAGGTTTTCACGTGTGATGAGAAGAATTGAACAACTTTTTCCACTTATTCACACTAAAAACAGAGAAAGTACCTGAGCCATCACAAGAAGAATCTCAGAGAGAAGCAGGCGAAGTCTTCGTGTAGGATCTGAGCACTCAAACTCTAACGCAAGTCCATTTGCCAGGTTCTGGACAAGAACACTCTCGTTCTGACTGCTGCCTCCCAATTTTTGCCTGAAAATAAAGACTTTAATCATAAATTCTGATTAGAACTTCATTTCAAATTTAAATGTGTGAAGAAATCCCAACCTGCATAGTAAAAATAGGTAATTACAAAATGATAATTACATAAACACACAATATGATTACTATTGACAAGAAATAAATTTCTTTAAAATTCTGTGTATGAGAAAGACTCAGAGGCGAGCAGCACATCTCGCCGCACCACCACGCGACCCACCACCAGGACACCACTACTCCCCACCTGCGGGCTGGTGCCCGCTTTGTGTATTCTGTACATTTATGTGCTATATGTATGTACTCCTGTCCATATATATTGATGTATTGAATGCACAATAAACCTTTACAAACAAGGTATTTATCAGTAACTCTAAACTAACGATTGCTTAACATTACATCTCTCACACACCATTCTTCCCTCACTGCTGCTATTCTTTCCTTAATCCTTTTATAAGTTATCTAAAGTCTCATATCCATACATTAGAGTTGAGACATCATCCTGCAAAATTCCTGAATACTTTGTAAGATTTTGCCCATTCGCTACAGCTCTCAGCGTACCTCCACTTCCTCTCCAATGCATAATTCTTGTTTTCAACATTCCCATACTGGCATTAAAACAGCATACACAACACACACATTCACCAAAAAACATCCATGCGTTCACAAACACACACGGGTCGACCTGTGCTAGTGGCGGTATCCCTAAAGCAAGCACACCCACCCTACCTGTGCCAATTATGGCACACCTGAGAACGAAATGTCACTGACAAGAGTCCGTGCCATGTTTAGTCATGGCGAATCTTTACACACACACACACACACACTATCAAGAGACGGAGTTTTACAAGAAAAAAGACCCAAAACTGGTAGAGACCTGGCAAATCTAATAATATATAAATGATTTAAAATAATAATAGAAAATGTCCGGTAAAATCTTTGTGTCTAATGAACAGGAAAGGCTAATCAGAGAGTTACGGAGGCAAAACATATCTTATATATTTTGAGGTCTTTTTGGCGTTTTTCACCATTTTCTTTAATAAATCCAACACGGCGTATTATCGTTGTCTTACTGTTAGCGTGCGGACGCTGCGATTGATGACAGCTGGGCTGTGTAATGAGCATTGTCCAAACATCTAATTAAGACGTATTTGTGAACACATTTCCATGAATTTCACGACAGCGTTTCTGTTCGTCTAATGGTCACCAACTTGTGATGTAAGTAAGCTACAGATATCCGTGTGGTTTTATCATATTTTTCTGTATATCTTAAAAAGGTTTATGTAAATAAAAGGACCTCCACACCTCCACCTCCACCACAACCTACCCCCATTAAGATAAACAGAACGAAAAAGAGAATAGCATACTCATCATCAGCAGGGATAAGGTTTCGGAACCTTCAAATTCACAATCTACAGCAAAGATGGAGAGAATCATTATATATAACAATAAGAAGTGCACCCAAACTTTCCCATTATGAATACCTAGCTAAAGAAAACCTTGTTGCCATGGTGTATTATTATGCATTGTTCACAGTTCACACTTACGCCTCTTCAAGGTATAAGTCTTTACCACCGCACAGCGAATATTCAGGAGTATACTGACCTATTTCCCATAACAATTAATGAAATCAGTAATTTCTTTGGCTATTGTGGTGCCTCTGGGCATGCTAAAACGTGATCAGTAATTGTAATTATCGTATTTACGGCATTTCTAAATTCACCAAAGGTTAGAAATACTGACATATCTGTCAAAGTAAAATCAGTACTATATACAATCGACACAGACTTCAAGTGTAATATGTACAGTACAATAATTAACAACAACTAAAACTCATTAAGACTCATCGAGTACTCAATAATCCGCACCGTATGTCAAACAAACGAGCAAATAATGAACATTATATACTAAGGTTTAAACGAGCTCTATGATCAACACTGAACACATTGAATTATATGTAAATTACTCTCCCACGATAAAGCAGGAGGGGAGTGTATATTAATTCTAAAAGGCTTTGACCCTAAAGCTGAAATTGCTGTGTTAAAATCACTGTCTAGACAGCCACAAGGGACCTGCATTTCCCGACTGAATTGTTAAGAACAGCTGTTGGCAAACTGTTTAACGATTGCCGTTGATCATCTTGTTCTCGTTGTGTGCGGTCACCCCATCCGTCAGAATCATTAACAATCATGCAATTATTACACTATCACTGAAATTTAATTGTGGAGCCATTGCATGCAAGAACACATGGGGCGTTTTGTCCGTTTCCCCATTGAATTTACTGTCATTTGTTTTTAGAAGAAACAGTGAACTTTAGTACTGTACGATGAGGAAAAAAAGGTATACCATCTATCTGATGAAAAAAATAAGTAAAAATATTTTACATTTAATGGCAGCTGTAAAATACAAGTTTACTGTATTCGGCTCAAGTAGAATCCCTCTCCCTAGGCTGTCTCTCCTAACTGGACGGCTAACCTCACTTGTCCTCTCTCTCTCTCTCTCTCTCTCTCTCTCTCTCCCTCTCTCTTTATATATATATATATATATATATAT
>JAYMFT010073905.1:0-14494 GCA_038088735.1 Panulirus argus
GTTACAGTAATACCAAGTATGTTCATTGAGTTAAGAGGTGGAATTACAGAACCGTCAAAGGAGATACGAGAGTTGTGGGGAGCTGAAAAAGACCTGTTGATTGGGAGTACCTGCTTTAAAAAGAGGGACTTACATAAGCATATGTGGGCAAGTAGGGGAGGTAGCATATGGGCATTATTGAATTGTGGATTAGTTGATAGGTATTCAAAGGGCAGACTCGTGGTGGTGAATGTGCTGAGAGGGTTAGGCATTCAAAGGAGAGACTTGAGGTAGTGAATGTGCAGAGAGGGGCATTTAGTGGGTTTTCTGATTATTGCTTGGTAGAGGTGAGGATGAAGGTTTGTATAGGCACTGCAGAAAGAGGAAGTGACATGTGTGGGAAGACAGCAGTTAAAGTGAGTGAGCTAGGAAAAGTGGCTTGTGTGAAGAGATTACAGGAATGATTGAATGTTGAATTACAAAAGGTGAGAGTAAATGAAGCTTGGGTAGTGAGTGAGGATTTTGCAGGAAATATTAATTCCTTGACTATTCATTGATTTTTTGAATTACATAAAACTGGGCATCCTCTACACAGATAAATTTTCCAGTCAATTGAAGGAGAAAACTGAATGGTTTCATTGTTACTGGTTTTTATCTGTATGGGGACTGAAAGGTGCTGTTGTGTTGGGGTTTTATCCATACAGGCAAAAATTGAATGATGCTGTTTTAGGTATCCTAGTCAACTTAATCATGGAAAAATAGGTGTTAACTGTGCCTCTAAAGTCAAAAGGGGTGATATACACATTAAGAGAACAGTTTTTTCATTTGGGACCCAATTCTATTCAACAAATTGCCTGTAGTCATCATGAATACCAAAGGATGCACAGAAGAGAAATATAAGAAGGCCCAGGGTAAATATTTACAAAGTGCACTTGAGAAATTCTGTGGTGGCTGTGGGCTGGTGGACCATATTCTGAGCCCAGCCTGGGATGAGGGGGTAATTGGCCTCAAAGATTATTCTAATGTAACTCCATGGTATATTTTTTCATGGTATATTTAGGGCTATCTCATGTCCACATAAGTTACATTAATTCACTTGTTTCTACATATCAAGTACATTTTATGTATTTCTTTCATAGGTTGTGATAAGGGTTATTGTTAAATTTGCACTTAAGGGTCCCCTCCACTCTATCCCTAGCTCCTCCATACCCTATCCGCTCCTTGCTGGGGCCTTCCACATTAACTTTATAGCACAATATTGTGGCTATAGAAAGTATGTTGACTTAAATTTTTGAACATATGCTTTACTTTTACTTGTATTCAATTTTTTCCCATAATGGGAAACAGAAAATTTGAAGACCTTATTTTTTTGTCCATATCATGAGCACTCTTTATGAGAGGGTTAAAGCAGTTTAGAAATGATTCTGACTTAGCTAAGTTATTGAATTACCCATGGTTTTACATTTTAGATTTTTCAGTTGCACTTTATGTGAAAAAAATACATTAATGTAGCAAATAAACAGTAATGTAATTCCTTTTGCATGACTGATGTCTTTGCTTGTGTCCAAGTACTTTTCTAGTTTTTGGATACAATACTGTCTGATTTTGTTAGATTAGAATTATTTTTAAAGCTGTAAAAGATGTCCATTTTTAGGAAATTCGTTCGTGTCATATTGTTGAACCTTTCTGCTCTTATTACAAATAGCTATTTTAGTACCAGAGAATAGAGAGTTGTGGCTTGAACATATACAATGTTTTACTTACATTGTACAAGAGAAGACAGTAATTATTGTTAAGTATTCTATTTTGCTGCAGGTGATGCTGAGAGGTGATGTTTTAAATCATCCGTATGGGTTAGCATACTATAACAACTTCATCTACTGGTCAGAGTTCCAGAATGGCACAATAAAGCGTGTAAATCTTGATAACCTGGATTCTCTAGAAGAACTGCGTGTGGAAAATCCTTATATCTTTGATTTGAAGATTTTTTCAAACAACAGTCAAACTGGTACGTTCATTTGATATTTTTAAGTATGTGTTTGTACACATATTTTACTTGAAAAAAAAATTGAAATTTTACTTGTTGTACTTCATCTCTCTCCGTTAAGTTCCTTGCATATACTTTTAATTTTATATTCTTATTCTAACATTCCCAATTTTCCTTTGAACCTAATACTGTATGTTTCAATGGTGATTATAATTCATTTTTGATACCAGCTAATCTTTTTTTGTTCAGGCTTTTTTGCATTTTTTGATATTTATTGGCATGATTACTCAGAGAATGTGTTATTACCCAAACTGCAGTGTTACTCTTGGTGAAATATTAGGTGTAAACGATGGCTAGCTTGAACAGGCATGCTGTGCTTTTGTCTTATGGCACTGGTTTCTTTGTTATGATTTTGAAAAGTACATGATGATAGGAGATTTAGACTTTTTAACTTCATTATGCAGTGAATTTTTGTGAATCAACCCAGAAAACATATTATGTGATCATGAAAAGCTTTTCCCTCCTATATAAGATTCTAGGGATTAAGGGAAATGAAAATACCATGCTCTTTAGAAAAGGTAGGCAAAATCCCAATAACTGCCTTTGGGTAATCTTATCATCTTCCTTGGACAGTAGTGGTGTATTCATTAAGTGTGGTAGACCCAAGGAAGAGAAAGAAAATAAAAGCAAGAAAAACAGTTAGAAGGCAAAAATTCTCAGACACTAGATGATGTAAGAAAACAAACCACCACTCCCAGTACAACACAGAGATCAGGAATGTTAGGTGATGGTAATGTTAGACTGAAAGTAGTGTATACAGAGGATGTTGGATTAGTAGTGAATAGTAAATTTTATAAATATGTTTATACAGTGGCACTATGCATGCATAACACCAATCCTAAGGGACCTCTCCATGATCAATACATACTTTGAAAATCCTCATTAACCAGTCAACCACATATCTACCACTTTATTAAGAAATTCAACAGCAGTACCATCCACTCCAGCCACCTTGCCATCTTTCATCTTATGCAAGGCTTTCACCACCTCTTGTTTCTTCACCAAACCACTTGTCATGGCTTACTTTGCATAAGTCGTTCACCCAGATACCCTACATTTGCCACCCTATCATCAAACACATTTAACAGTCCTTCAAATACTCACTCCATCTTTTCACCTCATCACTGCTTGTTATCTCTTCCCATTTGCTCACATCACCAATGTTCTCATTTGTTATTTCGTTTTTCCTCACCATTAACCTCCATCCAAAAATCTTATTCTCACAATAGTTTGCTGATTCTTGCTCATTTGCCCCTTTTTTCAGCCCTTGCACCATTCTGTTGACTTTCTGCTCCATTGTACACTGACAAAAAAGTACCCTTACTTTTTAAGTCATACAATAAGACACAACAGACCATGGTTTCTTTCAAGTGCCCTTGAGTTGTTCCTCATATTGTTAGCCCTACTTTCCTTATATGATAATACATGGGTTACTGGTTACAAATTCCTGTCATGTTTCATAATAGTTTACATTATATATTAGTGACATTTATATTATAAAATGTTTAGAGAAATACTATGAGAGGTTGTAGAATTAGCAGGTGGATGTAAGTTCATGAGATATAGAAATAAAAAGGACACTTCATGGTGGACGAAAGAGATTAGGAATGCAGTGAGAGAGAAAAAAAAGCATATGGTAGATTGCTTGAAAGGAATGTACTAATTGAAGTTCAACTAAGGAGGATGAAAGAACATAAAATGTGTAAGGGGAATGTTAAGAAGCTAACAGAGGAAAGCAAACTTAGAGTATATGAAGATTTTCAAAGAAAATTGAGTGAAAAATTTTGAGAGAATAAGAAATCAAACTTTTTTTTTTTATGTTGAGGGCTCCAGTCATGGACAAAAGTCGACATCAAGGCCGGGCCCTAATTGAAATATAGAGAGAATTGAGAAAAGGGGAAAAAAGACTGAAAGTATTTACAAATTTTTGAGAAAGTGAAAAACCAGTCTCTTTAAATGAGCCAAGTCATAGTTATTGGGAAAGACACGAAAAGGTAGAGTTCCAAAGCTTCGATGTGTAGTGAAAGAAGCAGTTATCAGAATGGCACACCCTTGAGTTGCCGATGGCCACGCAATAATCATGTGATGCAGCAGCTTGCCGAGTATTCCGTGGTCTAACTAGGAGTAGATGTAAAAAGGAAACAGGTGGATTAAAGAGTGGAAATGTTAATGTGAGAAGTAAGGAAGGGGAATTGCTGAATCAAAAGGAGGAAGTGAAAGGGAGATGGAAAAAGTATTTTGAAGAACTGATGAATGTGGGGAAGGGGAGGCAGTAGTTGTTATCTGCATTGGTATGAAGGATGGAAGGAAGAGGATACAAGTACAAGGGCCTATAGCAAAAAGGGAAGTAAGAAGGGCAATAATGAGGTTGAAGGTAGGAAAGACACCTGGAGTGGATGGGATTACAGCTGAAATGCTGAAGGATGGAGTAGAAAGTGTGATAGAGTGGATTCATCTGTTATGTAATTAAGCATGAAAACAGAAAGTTTTGCCTAAGGATCAGATGAAAGGTATTATTGTTCCTTTATTCAAAGGAAAAGATGTTGAGGATGTATGTAGAAATTATAGTGGAATAAGTATGTTAAGTATGCCAGGAAAAGTGTTTGCAGGATTGGTAATTGATAGAGTGATGGAAGTGACAATACAGAATAAGTGAGAAGCAAGGGAATTTTAGGAAAGGTAGTGGATATATGGATCAGATTTTTGTCATAAAGATAAACATTGGAAAAGGATTTAGTGAAAGATAAGATGTTGTGTGCAGCTTATTTTGGTCTGGAAAAAGCATATGACAGAGTTGAATGGAAAGCTTTATGGAATGTGTTAAGGATACATGGAGTAGGGGGACAACTGTTGGATGGTTTGAAAGCATTCTGTAGAGGAGCAAATGCTTGTGTAAGAGTGGATGGAGAGTTGAGCGAAAGTTTTGGGGTACATGTGGGTGTGAGGCAGGTCTGTGTGATGTCACTGTGGCTGAACATGCAGGAGGGTGAAAGGTGTGCCCGGAATACAGTAAAATAGAACAATGTGGTATACCAGGGTTGACTTGCTGTCAATGGCCTGAACCAGGGCATATGAATCGTCTGGGGTAAACCACGGAAAGGTCTGTGGGGCCTGGATGTGGATAGGGAGCTGTGGTTTCAGTGCATTACACTGACAATTAGAGACAATGTGAGCGAATGTGGCCGTTTCGTCTGTCTCCTGGCGATACTTCGCCGTCACGGGGGGTGGCGATGCTATTTCCCGTGGGGCTGGCTGGCATTAGGAGTGGATGGGGGCGAACAAGTGTGATTATGTACATGTGTATATGGATGTTTGTGTATGTATATATATGTACTGTGCATGTTTGTACTTGTGTGGGGGGGGATGCGTCTTTCTTTGTTTCCTGGCGCTACCTCGCTGACACGAGAAACATCAGTCAAGTATAAATAAATTAATATATATATATTGCCTGTATACATGTCACATGACTATCTGATGCATTGTTAATCTGTGAATGTTATATAAAGGTCTCGTACTACTGTGTGGGCATTACACATTGTTAGTGTGAATCCAGATTAACCAATTTCATGAGCAGTAGTTCATTTCAAATGTCCCCTACTGGATTGGAGAACTGAAAATGTAGACATTTGGCCAATTAGAAGTTTCACTATGACACTTCACATGTGCACGTGTGTGTAGTTATTATGGGTAACATTTTCAGTACATAGTGAGGTTATTAGTGTCTATTTTCTTATTGACCACTATTTTACAGGGCTTCCTGATTTTCCACTCATTTGGAGGTGGTACTGGATCAGGTTTTACTTCCCTGTTGATGGAACGCCTGTCAGTTGACTATGGAAAGAAGAGCAAGCTGGAATTTGCAATTTACCCTGCACCTCAGGTGAGTTCATAAAGCGTTAGTCAGCTTGTTGCTCCATTTGCAGCTTTGTTTTTCAGTATTTGTTCAAAGATGCAAAGTGGAGGAGGGCGTTGGTACAGAATTTACTATGAGAGAGGGTTGATTGGGTTGTGCAGAGATGGTTTAGGCATGTAAAGTGAAGACTTGATTGTTTCGAAGGGTTAGGGAAATCAAGATGATGCAGTGGTTGAATGAAGGCTTTCGTTTAAAGTAACTTGAACAATTAGGTCAAGCATAACACTTGACTGTACTTAACTTGCACAGCTCAATGTACATAACATTAGATTTCATTAGGTGAACACACTGCTAACCCATGTTGACAAATTGTTAGGATCAGTAGATTGTAGTAGAAGGTAGGAACTTGCAAGAGCATCAGGGAGAAGTAACAGGTAGGGACGTTATATGTAAGCATTAGGTAGGTAGGTTGGAACTTTAGGTATACCCAAGGTAGTAGTTTAAGAATGTAATGTAAAGCCTCTGAAAACAATAGTCTCCCTCTGCCAGTGGCCTGTTAAGTGGCACTAAAGGCAAAGCAGCAGCACTAGTTAAGGAGACTCCTTTGCCATGGTCAACTCGATGATAGTTAAAATGCTCAGATTAATGAACATTTAGTTGCATAGGACACGTTCAAACTTGTTATGCAGGAAATGAACATGCATAAATAATTTCAGAAATTTTTGATAAATGACATTATTTTTGAGGAAATTTTGAGCTACATATTTTCGTTGCAGCAGATAAGTTTTTGTGCCACCGACTGGGAAAATTTTTTTGTTCACTGCTATCCCATCACCTACTGTATGCACAGCAAGCGTAAGCATTTCAGTGATACTAGGACGAGTGTTAGACATTTGTGGGACTGTTTAGGATTGTTGCTGGTTAGAAAGTCAAGGTTATAGCCAAGCCTGTGTTTCCCTCATGTTACCTTTGTTTTTTGTTAGTTTAAAGGTCTGCTTTACTTGTGATATGGTAACTTTTGAAATATGTGAAGTTTGTAGTCAAAATAGCTATTACTGTATTGATGAAAGTGTGAAGACCAGATTACAAATGTCAGGATAAACATTGTGAATAACTTAAGAATTACAATTTTCTCATTAGAAAAGTAATGCATGTTTGCTGAAACCTTGACTGGTTATTTTGGTGCTCAGCATTGAAATAATTTGTCTTGGTTCACTGCATAACACCATTTGACAGTATGTTTTGGAGGTTTCTAGCAAAGTATGCATGTATATAGTTTAGCTTGTAAAATTGATTAATACCCATTTCTGGTTTCCTTTATGCCTTTCATGTCTTTTCTGCCTTCTGTTATGTCTGTAACAAGTTTGAATTGTAACTGTTTTTCCACCCCAATAGGTTGCTACTGCTGTTGTCGAGCCGTACAACTCCATCTTGACAACCCACACAACCCTTGAACACTCTGACTGTGCTTTCATGGTTGACAATGAAGCCATCTATGACATCTGCCGTAGGAACTTGGATATTGAACGACCTTCCTATACAAACCTGAACCGCCTGATTGGACAGATAGTGTCTTCCATTACAGCTTCTCTCAGATTTGATGGTGCCTTAAATGTTGACTTGACTGAATTCCAGACTAATCTGGTTCCCTATCCAAGGATCCATTTCCCCTTGGTTACTTATGCCCCTGTTATATCTGCTGAGAAGGCTTACCATGAGCAGCTGTCTGTTGCAGAAATCACCAATGCCTGCTTTGAACCTGCCAACCAGATGGTCAAGTGTGATCCTCGACATGGAAAGTACATGGCATGCTGTCTTTTGTACAGAGGGGATGTTGTACCGAAAGATGTTAATGCTGCAATTGCATCTATCAAGACAAAGCGCACCATTCAGTTTGTGGACTGGTGTCCCACAGGTTTCAAGGTTGGTATTAACTATCAGCCACCAACTGTTGTACCTGGGGCAGATTTGGCTAAGGTGTCACGTGCTGTGTGCATGTTATCAAACACAACTGCAATTGCAGAGGCATGGGCTCGTCTTGACCACAAGTTTGACTTGATGTATGCCAAGCGTGCTTTTGTCCACTGGTATGTGGGTGAAGGTATGGAAGAGGGTGAATTCACAGAAGCCCGCGAGGATTTGGCAGCCCTTGAGAAAGACTATGAAGAGGTTGGTATGGATTCTGCTGATGGTGAAGATATTGAAGATGGAGATGAATATTAAATTTACTTGTGTGGATTGCAGAAATGATCTGAACTTGTTCCCATTGGCATCAGTAGCTACATTCCTCACATGCACTTCCATAGATTGTTCAAAACCTAAAACTGGAGTTTCACATTCCTAAGAAGCGATTGTTGAGAATATTTTTTTATTTGGAACTTACACATTTTAAAAATAAATTATTTGTCTAAAATGTCTTTTATTACCATATTTATTCAACATTTTGAGTTTATTTGCATACACAATTCGTATGTTTCATAGATGGTGTTACAGGTAAGCACTGAAGTTCACTAAGGAGACAGCGTGGTCGCTAACGTAGGGATTGGTCGTCAGATATGTAACCACAGCATAGAGTTACGAAAATGGTGAGTCTGGTAACATTCTATTTGAAATATTTCCTTTAGTGGAAAAGCATTTACTAAGACTACGGAGACGTTCTTGGGAAGGCTTGTAGAATCTAGGACAATTTAGAAAAAAAAATGCTAAAGTAAGCAGAGTGCATTATATAAAAAAAAAATTGGGCAAGAAAAATATTTAATGTAATCATTATAGTTTAGAGTCGGTGAAGGATGCAACATTTACCAAAACAAATTTAAAGATGTTCGTTTATATACAAATTTAAGCGTTCCAGGACGAATTTTGCCTGCTAAGCATGGCGGACCCTGCAAGGAGGGCAATGTTTGTCCGCATTCTGTAACGCGTTAATGGCATAAAACCCATTACCTTGAATGTTAGTTTTCATATATGATTAACAAGTGGCTCTAACGGAAAGAACACATCTACAGCTATTTATATTTCTAACTTTAGTTATAATGAGCAATGTATTTTAATACAGGTGATACGTATAACCTGAAGTCAAATAAGAATTAGGTTTTCGGTGATTGGTTTACGTTTGAACGTAGAATTGCTTAAAATTGGTAAATTTTGGGTAGTGCTAGAAAGGCTTGGTAATTGGACATCCCGAGAAGAAAAGACGTGACGTGGCAGTGGATCAAGGTCGCCAGTGCACTTGTTGCACTTTACTGCGTCTGGAAGGACAACAATACAGGTATTTTAATCAAGGTTCTTACAACGGAGTGTTTACATACAGCATTAATTGAGGTAGGAAGGTGATAATATAGGCAAATCGGTAAAGCATTTGTGACACGAAGGGTTATTACATGAAAATACCAAGGGATGTAATAAAAATTAAAAGGTTATGACATTAGCATGTGTACAAGTAATGGTGGCTGGCCTTTCATAGGCAGGTGAGGAAGTAGAGAATTTGTAGGGTATGGGAAGAGTTCTGCAATAGTGGGAATCCATCTTTTTCATAGCTTTGAATTTTGGTATGTTAGCATTCACGATCATAGTCTTTTTCTTTCATTCCCTGCTTTTATGTTGTAAAAAGCACCGCTATACAATAGTTTCTAACACTGATCAGAAAGGTAAAAGTAATGGTGAATAAGGGAAAATAATGATGCCGTCTATAATGATTGAAACAACAATTTCTTGTAAAAAGTTGGATGTGCACAGTGCATGCTTTTCATATTAAAGACTTTATCGAGGGTGGAAGATTAGAGGCTGAAAAGATGAATTTCCTATCAATAGGCTCACAACATAGTAACTGATTTCTTTTTTCTTGAGAAGTGGATGTGGATTGAGAAAGATTGGTTGTGAGTGAAGAAAGATCCTGAGTAATGTGAAGAATGGATATGACTGATGGAGTTAAGCCAGTTTAATTTGAAAGATATACAACAAGCTTGTGGATCAATGAGGTATCTTTGAAATCAGGTTGTGCAGGACAGTTTCTGCAGAAGCCATTCTAATGCACAGTAGGGGAAAGCCTTTTGTATGTAAAGTAGATAGGATAAGCTTGGTGATAAAAAACTTTCTTAGCATTATTTGGTGACTTAAGGATTCGCTAATTTTCCTCTCTGATTTAACACTTGGTGTATTTGGTCTGCCTGTACAATTTATTTGCTAATGCTGTTCTGTTGCGGTTCATCTATAGGCAGTGACATTCAGTACATTAACCAGTATTCATGTCTAGTTATATCAAATTCTGTACTGGACTCTAAACGACCACTTACCAATCGATTTACTATAAACGTTTATCTTCTTGCTTTAAATTTGGAGCTATTTTCAATAGGTAACAGGATGTTGCATGTCATCTGTTGTTCATTAATTCCATTTAATGTTAAGACCGCACACTTGCTAAACAGTGTCTGTTATACCATTAGCTTTTCTTATTCCAGTTCTTTAGGTTTTCTTGATTAAAGTTCATAAAAGAATTTCACCGTAGTGCTTATGGATATTTAGAGCATTCCGTGGCCATATGGGTGGGATTTCCCTTACCTAGCTGGATACCTGAGGTAACGGGGGAGTCATTGCAAAATAAGCTGATATATCAAATTAAATACCATGGTATTTCCAAAGCATTTGACTGGGTGTGGTATCGGGATATTATCTCTCGGCTACCCTTTTTTGGCTTCCATCCATCACTTTGTTCCCTCATATCTAGCTTCCTCTTTGTTTCCTTGCTACTGGATATATTACAGACGGGCTGGGGAAACCTCTGAAAAGCAGGTCCTGAGTAACAATAGTATCCCTTTTTGAGAAAGGGGTACTAGGACAATTATATATATATGAGTACTTTTGTGAAACTCATCTATAAATCAAACTATTTTACATGTTATCTAGGAAAAATAATGTACGAGTTGTTCATTTGTCAATGATTTATTTGCAATTTAATGTTAGCTGCATTACAAGGTAAATATAAGGTAATCGGACAGACAAGCTGGATATAACTTGCCACCAGAAGTGTTTCAAAGGATAGTAGCTATAAGGTCTCGAAGTATAGAATTTCTGGAATCATCACATGGCTACCTATTCAAAATACATAACACGTATCTACATATCTGATAGGCTCCTGATAAGGTTGTTGCTAAGCTATGATATAAGTGCTTGTGAAAGGGCTACAGAATACACATTTGCAAGATCATCTTGTGAGAAAAGAAAAGCTATATGCAAGTTATATTTTGAAGTCATCCCTTGATTGCTTTCACAGAAAATGGTATTCTCTTCGATACATTTACAGGTGAAACATTATTTTATGTATTCCAACCATATAGAAGTATGCGTATGTCGAAAGCTTAAATGATAATCTCCGTAGCTTTCAAGTTTGTTAGTCGTTTACTATTCCCTCGCATTCGTCGTTTAAGTTCATGACCTTATATAACCCTTTTAAGACTCTTATGCTTAGAAAACTATTTTTTTGATAAACAGGATAATCAAATATTGATTCAAGCCTGTAGATTATATTACAAGGATTACAAAATCAAAAACTTCTGTATTTTCAAATCCTATACTATTTATTGTCATCAAGGCAGTCGACGCTTAAAATCACTTGATCTGCATCTTTTAATGTAAAGATAATTCGACCGTTGCAAGCGTTTGTTTCTCTTGTACACTTGGTAATTTCATGTTATGGATTACCACAAATTATGTCTCCCTTGCTATAGATTTTGGCTTTTGTATCTGTCTTTGGTAAGTATATCAAAACCATGAATAACATGTTTCCATGAGATTCTTTTTATATCTTCCAAATACGGTATTGCTTGTAGCACACATCGCGAATATAATCTATATTTGCAAGTCTTACCCTAGCTCTCTCTGCCACCCACGTGACTGTTGGCAAGCCCTCTGTCGCCATTTATCGTGCTTACATATTCACTCTTACCTTGACGAATTATTTTCGCTGTGTGATTACAACCATCGCTTCTCCATGTTTTACACTATTACCACATCTTCCTCTATTGGGTGAAAATCCTTCAGAATTGACCAGTTCGTTGGCCAGTTCAATCTCCTGCTATTTTGGTATTTGGAAAAAACATGTCTGTGTCGTTGGCATCTTTACACCCTCGTCCACACCCTCACACAAGTGTAGCGTGTACCCAACCTATCTACGGACACCCACTCACAAGTGTACCTTGTAATTAACTTTATTCACACCCCACATGACTGTACGGTGTACCTAGCCTCTCGACCCACATACCTTACAGAAGTGTTATACCCATTCAGTAGGTTTTTTTATTTTATGGAAATAAGAATGGATGTGGATCCTCACTTCCAAGTGTAAGTAGTAACCATGTCACAGGCCTGTAGCTTGTTTATCTCTCTTGACAATGCGCTCTCCCCATCTCATTTCCCTTGCATCACTCTTTATTGGTTCCTACGCTATTTTTCTTCTTAATTTCCTTGATACGGAGACAAAAGAATCTCTTCAGATTAACCTTGTTACTTCATCTCAGAATGAAAACTGTAAAGGAATAAAGAGTATCGTCTTACCTTCAAGAAATTAGTCAACCTCAAAAGGATAGGGAATCCTACAGAGGCTCTCAGGACAAGCATACTGGCATAGAGACTAAACGAAATATAGTGATTTGATATGGAGGCAATCAATGAACACTTAAGTTTACTTTTAACGAAAAAAAGAAAAGTAAGGAAGCAAAGCCTTAAAGAAAAGTTTGTTTATATGTACGTTTTATATTAATACTGTTACTATGTTTTGAAGTCTTGCCTCCCGCCTCCCACACAAATTTCAGATATATTAAGCTTATTCTACAGATTTTATTTCTTAATGACGATTTTTACGGACATCATTAACCACAGCACAGTAAAAAGAGAGAACCTATCATTTCAAAAACTATACGTGTCTTGAAATTTGACCCGTTGGTTGATGAAATATACATTTTCTGGCAAGGCTTTGGGATGACAGCGAACAGATGGACGCACAGCTACTCCACAAATATATGGTCCTCTCTTACAGATCTTTAAAGCGACGTTGTACAATAAGACGCCTTGCTTGCTTTGTCTACTCATATTGCGTAGAATCTTTAGCCACGATACGATTACTCACGAATGGTGGAACAAGAAATCACACTCCCAGTGGACATCTGGCCCACTCCAGCAACTGGCTGTAACGATATGTGACTCTATCCTACCTCTACCCAATCTCCAGAGGGACCACTGTTAATGAGTCTGGCGGCCACGCCCTTACAATTAAAGTTAGTTGCGTGGCCAGCTCGATTTGCCTCAAATATCTATGGATGAATGAGAAGGTCAATCACTTACATCAGCACCTGGGTTTTGGACGCCGAGGCGCGCCTGACGCCAGGAAACTTCCGGTATGTGACTCCTGGTTACCAACTCTTTAGCAGGTGCTGTGTGGCGCCTCAGCCCCTATGGCATCCTCCAGCAGGAAGTCTGTGTGACGTAGTTAACACTATCTTTTACCACAGTTCCCACAGGATTATGGCTACGCCTCCTCCTGTAGCATTAACCTGGCATCCACAACATACTCTCAGAACTCTGGGACCTCGGTTATTCCCATACCCTTCTGCTTGCAGAACTTTGGCACGAGATCTCTCCTATATCCCCACCATGATGCCCTGGCAAGAATCACCTCAACACGACACACGAACACCAGACAGCTAGAACAACCAAGGTTGTAGATCAAGCATCTGTTAAACTACAGAAGCCCCATACAAGGGTTCCTGTAGAACTAACTTATTCAAGATGAACTGAAGTTTATATATATATATATATATGTGTGTGTGTGTGTGTATAAACTTCACTTCATCCTGAATGAGTTAGTTATTTAGGAACCCTTGTATGGGGCTTCTGCAGCTTAACAGCTGCCGTCGAATCATTAGCAGGAAAATGATGGACTCATTTGGAGTGAATAGTACTCCTTTTCGTCCATGGACGACGGTACATCCTCGCTGAAAATGATTTTTTACTTACGGTATAACCACATGCAGGCGGAGTCCGGTAACACACTCACTCTCATACACACACACACACACGCACACACACATACTCAGAGGAGAGCAACAAAGGTGATACAAGAATTGAGAGTTGGGTTACAAGGATGGGCTAGAGGCTTTGACTTTGCTCTCCATGGAGGAGAGAAGAGTGAGGGGTGACCTGATCATACCCTTTAAGTGTTTAAACCAGATTGATAACGTAAGTAGTGAACAGTTTTTCCCAATGTTGGAGGGATGGAAGAATCGGAGAACATAACATGAAATTATGCAAGAAATTTGTAGGTGTAAAAAAGTACTTTTATACTGTAATAGCGGTGAAAGAGTGGAACAAGCTGAAAGAGTACTTGATCAAGAATGAAATTATACGTAGGTTCAAGTAGAACATGTCCAAGAGATGGGGACCCACGAGTGCAAATCTCCCTTAGAGTGTAAATAAGTCTTCACATGCACACATACACAAGAGACTGGGCCTCACTAGTGTAAAACACCTAGCAAAGTACAAATAGGTAATCATATATATATATATATATATATATATATATTTTTTTTTTTTTTTTTTCCTTTCATACATATTCGCCCTTTCCC
>JAYMFT010073916.1:0-14494 GCA_038088735.1 Panulirus argus
CACTCTTTTTATTACCACACATCTCTCTTACCCTTACATTACTTACTCGATCAAACCATCTCACACCACATATTTTCATTAAACATTTCATTTCCAATACATCCATCCTCCTCCATACAACTCTAGCTCATGCCTCGCAACCATATAATATTGTTGGAACTACTATTCCCTCAAACATACCCATTTTTGCTCTCCATGATATCTATGTTTATATTCAATATATGGATAAAATATTTGCAGTATTTTGTGGGACATAATTTGGCATATACGTTAATGAAATGCATGCATAGGAACACAAAATAAAAACAAATATTACTGTCTACCTTTCAACTAATGTTTCAAAAGGAAATAATATACATGAAAAGGCAGTACAAAAGTCATATGAAGAAGATCTGGCAAAGTAAATATTGCTTTGTTGAGCATACTGGATTGGTAAGAATGACTTATCATTATAAATGAATATCTGTTTACATACACAAAATAATATAATAACACTAACCTGCACATTCAACTAAAAATACTTGTCCAGCTTTAGGTGAGGTTACATGAGAAACTACAGCTTTGGATACAGCATCATCTTCGCTGTCTAAAGAAAAAAAATGTTAAAATAATTATCTCTTTATAATTTTTTGAGACTTATAAATGGTAACCAAGATTTAATGAATTGTAATGAATCCATTTATAGACTAAACATGATTGTAAAGCTTTTCTACTTTAGCTCATAAACTCAAAGGGACAGTCATAAATTGGTAAATTACATGGCAGTTTAAAAGAAAGTATAAAGTGTAAGTACCTATTTGCACAGTATAGATAAGGTGTTTTACATTCATGGGGCCCATCTCTTGAACTTCCTCTACATTTACAGTTTGATTACTAAAATTTTTCCATTTGTCTACCACTCTTATACAATTAAAGTACTTCTCTACATAGTTTCTACCATGTTTCTAATTTAGTTTCTTGTTACAGCCTATAACTGCTCTATCTTTGCATCTTTTGGGGAAATTTTCACTGTCAGCATCATATTTTTAATGAAATTTGAAGTTTGTGGTCAAGGTATCCTTTTATTCTTCTAACTTCTATGGTATATAAGTATATGGCAACTAATCCTGCAATTTAACTGTTCTCTTGATACTGGTAACATCATTGTTGCCCTCCTTTGGACAACAGTATGATGGTAATACTTCTTGTGAATAAATATCATTGGAGAGACTTTAGATAATCTGAAATATGCTTGTAGTACATTGATCAGAGTAACATTCTAACCTTTTCTCCTCAGACTGTAACAGACTATACCGGCTTCCTTATACCATTTTCAGCTAGATTTAGAGGACCATGTCCTCCCCCCCTCCCCAAGGCTCCAGTCACGGACAAAAGTCCACATCAAGGCCGGGCCCTAATTGAAATATAGAAAGAGTTGAGAAAGGGGGAAAAACAGACAGGGAAAGTATTTACAAATTTTTGTAGATGATCATGTATTTCTTGATGATGATCTGCTTTCAGATCATGTGAAGGGTGTTTTTATGGACAATGACCTCTTCATGCTTGAATGTTGACCAAAATGAGACAAGAGAAAGTTTTCTATCAAAAGTGGAGGCAGTGTTGGCAACACCTGCCTGACCTTAACAACACAGTGTCTGACTGATGCAGCTGGTAATTTCACAAAGTTTTATGGTTTTGGTGCCAAAAAAAATTACAAATGAATGACATGGATTATATGGAAAAAATTTAATCATATTTATAAGATAAAAGATAAAGATAATCAGTAATTAAGTTTTCAGTGTAAGTACAATAAATGATAAAATATGCAGTGTCACTTACTTGACACTTCAGCCTAACTCCCAAATTTTTTAGCCTGTTGTGCTGAAACATCTAAAAATCTTCAACACATTGTTAAGGAAAAAGTAGAAGACAAAACATTCTTCTAAAATGATTTTCTTATTGCTGTTATGTAAATATATTTGAAACTGTAAGACTGAATGATTTTTGTAACACCTTTTCTAAAAAATGTGAATTCTGAGGGCTGAAAAGGAAAACTTAGGTGTGTGTTGGGAGTTACTTCTTTTCTCATCTCAGTCCTTTTAACATCTTTTACCACAAAATCAAACATAAGCATCATATATTAACTTTTTCTAATTTTTCTAATTGGTCCCTCTGATCCTAGTTTGTTCACTGACATGCTAGTATAGAAAATATTAATCTATACACTCTAAAAACTTGTCTTCATGTCTAACTGTTTCCATGAGAGTCTAAATTGCCCCAGTCTGTCTCTTAATAATTGTAATACCCCATTATCTGTACTCTACCATCTCTGAAAAGTGCCTGTTTTACTGTTTCATATACCGACTTGATTGTTCCCTCAATACTTTCATTGTATATTTGTTCTGGATCAATAAAATTCTTTGGAGGTTTTACGATATCATCACCTGTATGCATTTCTTTCCTGAAGTTACTCTTTCCATTATGTATTGTCTGAATGAGCCATCTTCCATTATTTCCTAAAACATAAGGTCATCTCCTGTAAGGAGGCAAATACTCCTCCTTGTGATTATATACCCCTCTGGACAGAATAGGCAGGATCTTATCTCTTTAGTAAACTTTGTTTCCACAACTACAACAACATCAGGTTCATTTTCTCTTTTATCATCCTTAAATTGTAGGTCTTTACTATTTACTACTAATCCATAAGAATATGTATACAGCATATAATCTTAAGTCTGACATTAACAATACCAATTATGTTTGATCTCTGTGCAGGACTGGTGGGGCTGCTTAATCCTCTTGCCTTACATGGTATCTTACATTTTTTGCCTTCTGACTGTGTTCTTTGTTTTTCTTTAATTCTTCTCTTGGTCTATGACGTTTGATAAGTATTCCATTTAATTACATCTCATTTTCAATGTTCTAGAGGAACACTAACCTTGGAAAGCAACTATGTTCTTGTAAATGGAGATCATAGGTTACAGTGTTAAGTAACATCAAAAACAGGGAAAATATAGGCTGCCTAGGGAAGTTTACAAGTGTTTACTTACTTATGATTACTTGTTTGTTATGTAAAAATATTTCATGTACTTTCACAGTGCTTAACACTAAATTTTTCCTGATCTTCAAGAACTTCTCTAGTGTCATTAGTTGATAATGCTGGAAAAGAAAAAAATTATTCAAGTCAAGCTCCCCTAGTTTTAATCTATTTATGCACGTGAAATACAACTATTCCACAAGAAAATCGGTATGGTTTTACAGTTAATAAAGTGGAAAGAATAAACTGGAAAACTACCAAAAAATATTAATCTGTACAGTTAGAAAAACAAACTGTACATCTTACCAAAGATTTTGCACAGCTGTTCTACTGAGAGAGGCTCATGCTGCACAAGGTATGGTTCAGGATCCTTTCCAAGTTTCTTCTTTCTTCCCATTTCTGTCTGTAAGTACAAACAGTCTAACTGTATCATTACTATTACAAATAATTTGTAATTAAATTCAAGCTACTACCCATCTGAAACCTAACCCGACATGTGAAGAGGGTTTCATGTAATGAAATCCTACTTTGACCTTTATATCCTATCAATAAATGTAGCATTTAAATTATCCAACAAAAGTCTAGTAATACTGATGTCGACTTAACTTCTTACTCTTTATGTGATTCTACTGCCATTTAACAATCATGATATGCTGAGACAAACTGTGCAGGATGAAGGTTTAGGTTAAAATCTTTTGAAAGAATAGTAAGGCCAAAAAAGAAATGTTTAAAACTCTGGAAAATATAAAAGTCTAAACATATGTTTGTGCCTACACCCTACATGCAGCCACATAAACCTTGAAGAGAAAGACTCACTAATCCAGCTGATTCCCTGTCAGGATCAAGTGGAAAACTCTGAATAATCCAGAGGTGCTTGTCATCACATATTGCTATCCCCTAAGGGTTATTTGATGGAATTAATTAGAAAAATGCAGAGAAAATGCATACAATACAAATGGATCACTAGAAAATGTTACCCCTCTTCTAAAAAATCTGTCTTACGTATCTTCCAGGTAGTGGATGTACACTACAATGAAGTTATTAAAGTTAGCAAAAATGAAATTCAGTCCTCTAACAAGCAATTCACCTGTTTATTCACTTGTGCAGTTTACAGTCCATCAAGGGATAGTGAGATACCATTCAGCCAAAAAATTTTGCTGCTTTTTAGAAAGTTTGCTGTTAGATATTCTTTACTTTAATTAATGATCACTGCTAATGAGAGTAATTCTATGGCTACAGTCAAATTTCTGGAGGACTTGGTTAAAGACCTGTCATTTCAGGTCTTTTTTGGAATATATCATGAACTGGAAATTCATCACCATTCTGTTCTCATACAAGGAGGCTTCTATGAACAACTACTTGATATAGTCAAGAACACATGACAAGGGTTTTGTACAAACACAAGATTTCTCTTAATGAAGTGGATATGGTATCAACAAAGGCTGAGGCAGTAGTCACTGATGGAGACCTGACCTAACTTACAGTTGAGTTCATGAATGAAATGGCCTTAACCCTACCTTAATACTAAAAGGCTAAAACATGAAAATCACCCCTTCTGTAGTGGAGATAGATTCCAAGGATATTTCATACTGTATATGATTATGATTAATGAGTATATTAGATTAAACTGAGAAGATTTTGATCAGAGGTAAAAACATCTTTAATAAAGAATTTGTTTCTGCATTATGTGCAAGAAACTATGATGTGGATAAAGAAAAGTTCAAAGGAAAGAAAGCTGTCTTGGTTGAAACCGATTAGTTCAGAAACTATTGGTCATCAAGGAACACTGTAAGAACTTTGTCAGGTGAAGATGAGTCAACAAGTTAGTCAAAGTGTTAGTACATGGTATAATGATAACTTGAACCCAAGCAAAATTAATTCTACTGAAAGTTTATGATCTGGATTCTAATCTTAGTACAGCAGAGGATGACAGTGGAGATTATGAGAGTGTCCCAGACACCAAATCAAGAAATCTAATCAGTGCACAACCCTAACATCAAGATGTTCAAGAGGTGAACAAGCCAAGAGCTCTATTGATTAGAGAAACAAAGTTGTAATGCATTCCTGAAAGGGTCACAGGATGTCTTGAAATCTGTTCCAAGGTAGTTCTTTACATTTCTCACTAAAAAAAGGTGATTCTAAATCTTATAGCTAGTGCTTGTTTTAGAACACAAGATTTCTTTCGGTCATGTGCGATTTACATGATAACCATATTATCATGACAACTATATTAATGATTGGAGATATGAATCTCTTCAAGACTGATTGGACAGGCATAAGACCAGATTAAATATACAGTATGACAACTTTAAAGCAAACATATCCTACTGCACCAATGTGAAGCAGAATAATATGGTGTCTAATCCTGAGAAACCCTAACAAGGATCTTGAACTGGAAATCACTGTTAAGTACCTACAAATAAATAAGCTAGAGTCAGGGCGCTGGGAAACATAGCCCCCGCAGTTAAAGGTTGGGTATGGGTACCTGCTTTGACTGCTTTAAACCAACACTTAACCGAACTTCAAGATGGCAATTGGTATGAGTCCTACCATAACCCCAGGGGACTTTGTGTGATTATGATCAAACTTTTCACTCATCAAAACTGATATTTCAAGGACTCTCAATATCTGTAAAAAGCGTATGTTGATAATTCCTCTCAAAAAAGGAAGTCAAGAAAAATCACTAACCATAAATATACTAGTTCATTCATGTGCCAACAAGTAGGCAAATCACCACAGCCATAAAACAATATTGGTTCCACAAGACTATAATCTATGAAAAAAATACTATATCTTCCAATCTCTTCCTTGTTATGCAAATAAAATTACTATTTATTCTCTCCAATTATATATGAGAAAAATCAAAAAATGTTTTTAGACCATTTTACCTCTTAATATTATTAACTATAAATACAAATTATATTTTCTATTGTAATCTGCTTAAGTTTAATTACTTTAAAGTTAGAGATGAGGAGAATTAAGCAGTACCAAGAAAAATATGGTAAATCTTTCCAACCCCCAAAAATTAAGATGATCTGAGTACAAAAGTAGACTGCCTCCTTATGCTGATTCTCCCAGTCTAAAGTATCTAGAAAAGAAAAAAACACAGCATACGAAAATACTCAAAATATTGTATATGGAACGGCTGCTACCTACAAATGCTGAGAAACCATTTGGAAAATAAAAGGATTCTTAGTTTGACCATTTTAGAAGGCCTTATCTGTGAACTTATGTGACCGCTAAATATTCTTTAATTTCCCCACAAAAAATGGTAATATGTAATTGGACAGCCCATTCTTCTAACGGTATTAACAGTATTTGATATATTTCTTACCTCTTATGCTGGAAAAATAACCACTTTGTGTGAAATTGTTAAGAATAACTCAGCAAGGTGAGAAAGATTATCATTGACGAAGTGTTTTCAGGAAATCGAAGTATACTTTTATGATGAACATCATTTTCAATGTAAAGAACCTATATGGAAATGATTTTATACAAATAGCTATCTGAATTTCTCTATAATTATTGTTTGGACTATCTGTTTCATATAAGGATGGAATTTTCATTGAACGTCAAAATTGCTAACTGTGTTATGTAATCATGAAAATTGTTATGGTCATGAGATTTGTTTATACTGAGGTCAAGCTTTCGAAACATACAATGTAAGAATAGTTGAACAGTTTTATAAATACTTAATTTTGAGCATGGTTATGACTCAACAGATATCTAATGAGAGCAAAATATCAAGATGTTTTAATTGGGGAACAGTACATAAATAACAACGGAATCAGGGGGAAAAGTTTACACTGCGTGATTCATAGCATTTTCATTATTTATCTTATCCTGTGATAAAATTGATAGAGAAAAGGGGTTATGAAGACCAGGGTAAATGTAGGGTTAAAATATAGGTAAATGTAATACTTACAAGAATCTATGAAAAACCATGTAACCTCTTATAGCAGCCATGATGTTTTGGAGATATATAACAAAGTGAATGAAGTCGATTGATGTGAACTTAAGAAGTGAGGACACTGCAAGAGGCCTATTGGCCCATGCTAAGCAGGTCCTGAGTCTGTCCACCATACAACCAACCGACTGATCCCATTAACACATCCAACCTTCGTTTAAAGTTACCTGAAGACCTAGCTTCCACTGTTGTACTTGGCAACTTATTCCATAAATCTGCTACCCTATTCCCGAACCAATAGTTACCTACATTGTACCTGAATCTATTTTTTTCTAATTTGAATGCATTATTTCTTGTTCTGTCTGATGGTGCCATCATGTTACCTTTATTAATGCCATTAACCCATTTCAAAACTTTAATCATATCCCCTCAAGCCCTCCTTCTCTTAAGTGATTGTAAATTTAGCCTTTTTTACCTTTCTTCATAAGTGAGATTTCTAATGCCAGGGATTGTTTTTGTCATTCACCTTTGTACTCTCTCTAAACAATCAATATCAACTGCATAATATGGAGCCTAAAACTGTACTGCATAATCCAGATGCAGTCTCACCAACGCAAGATAAAGTTGCAATAATGCTCTAGAAGTGTTATTGCTAACAGTCCTATAAATGAACCCTAATATCCTATTAGCTTTATTACACATTGTAATACATTGTTGCCACGGCTTAAGATCTTTGCTCACCTGTACTCCTAAATCTTTCACATTCTGTTTTACCAATAGTAACATTGTCCAGTTTGTAATTAGTGTTCCTGTCTTTACCCACACAAAGTGTTTAGCATTTATCTATATTGAATTCCATTTTGCATGTACCTGCCCACCCTGATAATCTAAGTCCCTCTGTTATTTCACAGAATCTTCATCTGAGTTTATTACGGCCCCTATTTTTGTATCATCGGCAAATTTACTTAAGACGCTCGTTATTCCCATATCCAAATCATTAATATATATAATGAACAAGAGCCGTCCCAAGACTGACCCACGAGCAACACTACTAGCTACATTGCCCCAGTCCAATGTACCTCCGTCGATGCATATCCTCTGTTCTCTGTCTGTGAGCCACGCCCTAATCCAATTGAAAACACAACCCCCAATGCCATGTGCCGCTATCTTTCTGAGCAGACACTCATGAGGTGACTTATTGTAGTAAATTTGGGTGGCGGGTTGACACCTACCGTGACCACTGTCGGTTTGCATTTAGTTGTCAGCTGACTTGACTATAAAATCTTGTGTGGTGTATGTCAACTGCATCTTTGAAAACTGATAACATTTCTGCTGTTAGGTGAAGTTGTGCCAGGTTTTCAAGTGTAGCAATTCCTACGTGTTTCTTTTACTTTTAACACATTTTCCGATCCTTATAACATTCCTCATAGTTGCCTACTTAACGCTGAAAGATTAAATTTAATCCTCCAGATCACTGAGTGCCAATCTACATCACTTCCATTAAGGGAAGGAGTCAGCTGATATGCACCTCTTCCTAATCACATCTAGAGTTAACCTGTCTAGATTACTTATATATTTTCTAGAATAAATTTCATCTAACTTGTCCTTAGCAAATTGACCAAACCTAATGTAATGACTTGCTCATGTGAGATGGAATTTCTGGTGAGAGACTGAAAGAGGGTGAGGCCCTTATCTTCTCCCTTTGGTACTCCCTTGAGTCCACGGGTACTCAGTTTTACCATTTCACTCCAATTCTAGCTTGTTATCCTTTATATATCATTAACTTTAAACTCAGAGCTTTCATATTTGGCAAAACCCTCTATTTCATTATGCTTTAAGCCTTCTCTTTCTATCCTCCTCTACACTCCTTATGTATATCCACTCAGGTATACAGTAGGGCATGGCTAATTCCATTCCTTTCTCAGGGAACTTGGTTCCCCCTTGGAGTGTCTAAATAAAGCTCACCTTCAGTTAGGGAATGTTCCTCTGATCTTTCGGCATTTTCTGTCTCTACTAAGAGAGAAGTTTTTGTCTTAAAAATTTTATGTAATCATATAACTTTAAATTTAAGTATGTTGTCTACATTGAGCACATACTCAGTTACTTTTATCTACTAATCTATCACTCTTACAGTATGAAAATACTTCTTTGCACCATTTCTTAACTAGTAGCTAGCTTAATTTCATGTTATGTCCTCAGATTGCTATATCCCCACATTTCTCAAAGAACTGTTTACTGTCCATGTCGTCAATGTGTTGAAAAACCTAAAGGTTATGTATCTTGATTCTGATACTATCTTTGTTGCCCTCTTCTGGACCATCTCGTAGTGGCTCTTTGTGCTTTTTTAGAAGTGACCAAACTTGAGAAGTATATTGTAGTTTTGGCCTTATGTAGGAAATGAACAGCTATTTTGATATATCCTTATCCATATACTTGAAAGCTATTCTGATATTTGCCAAACGACAGTTTGTCTCCCTTCATTTTCTCCTGATATTGGTAGGACTCTGGCGACAGCATAGGGCTGATGTCCCATTACAAATTTTTTTCATACACAGAATCTTTAAGATTATTTCCTTCTAGGTAAAATCATATTTAGATCTTCTTTCACTCTGTCCCACCCTCCTTAATTACATTTGCTTGGGTTGAACTTAATCAACCATGCACGAGACCAACTTTGAAGTTTGTCAAGGTCCCCTTCTTAGTATATGCAGTCCTCCTCAGTTTTCACTTCTCTCATGACCTTTACATCATCAGCAAACATGTTCATGTAATAGTTCATACCTTCAGGCAAGTCATTTACATAGATTTAAAAAGAGTAGCAGTCACAAAATAGAACCCAAGGGCACTCCTTTGGTGACCTCCGCTCATTTGAAAAAGGCTCTTATGACATGTGTAGGTTATTACCTTCCTTGATGATAATCTTTTATCCATTGGAGGAGTCTCCATTTTATCTCTGCCTGACATTTCAACATTTAATCAGCCATCTATGTGGTAGTGTCAAGTGCTTTTTGGCAGTTGAGGTGCAAGCAAACTAGCCAGCCTTCCCTTTTGTCCAAGATAAATCTCACTGTCTCTTAAAAATCTAAGGGGTTCACTTCATATAACTTCCTTTCTCTAAAACAGTGTTGTCTCTCACTTAGGTAATTTCTCTTCAGGAGAAAGTCATCCATTTGCTTTCTGAAAAACTTTTCCTGTAGCATAACGACCACTCATCAAGGAGACTGGTCTGTAGTTCAGCTCTTCATTCCCGGTCTCCTTTCGTATAGATGTTATAACATGTACCCTTTTGCATTCCCTTGGCATTTGCTTTCTCCACCGACTTCTTGAACAGTCTTTCAAAGTGTTTGTCTGTTTCTGTACACATCTTCAGCATGTATGGTGAAGTTTCTTCTAAACCATGAGCCTTACATGGCTCAAGGCATTTTAGTATTCTATTAATGTCTTTTCTAGATATCTCAATGCTTTCTAAAGCCTCTTCTCCATCCTGTTTTTCCAATGATGGGGCTAAAGTGTCTTACTCTGTGAAAACACCTTTGAACTTCCAGACATATCCTTACACCTCAACTAATTTCAATTTCTGCTCTGAATCCCTTAATCTGATTAACTGTTTTTTAACTGAGAATCTGCTCCTGGCAAATTTATGGGAAAATTTCTGTGATCCTCCTTTTTTTTTCTGCTCTACTTGTTCCTTGGTCTCTTATACCTTGCATGAGCTTCTGACTGGTCACCTATACCTTTGCCATGGCACATTTTGAAGCTCCCTTGCTCTTTGACATCTTTGATTAAACCATTCTTCCCTCTTTCTTAACCTTCCTGCTGCTTTTAAAGATGAGAGGTACACATGTTCCCACTCTCTCATTCTAAATTTCACCAAACCTTTCACCACAATATCCAGTTTCCTTGCTAGTGAACTCCATTTTCTAATGTATGTATGTTACCAAAGATATTGTTAAGTTCTATGTATTTTCCACGATTATATATCCTCAAGTCCTGTCTCATCTCTGGTCTTTTTATTTCCTTGTTTACCTTATACTCAAACCAAAGCATTACATCATCACTTTTTCCAAATGGAGTATCAAATATATTTTCAATATCCATGCAAGTTTGTGTAAGGATAAATTCTGGTAATGAAGATGAATCAGTCTCTCATCCTATTGTATTCACTTACATGCTAGTATAGGAAATTTTCCTGCATACACTCTAGGAACCTGCAACTCTATGATTCCCCATCACCAAGATAATCCTAATCCTTCCAGTCTGTCCCTAATACTTGATATCCTCCATTATCAATACTTTGCTTTCTGTAAGAAGTACCTGTTTTACTGCTTCGTGTACCATACTGACTTTTTTTCACTGTTGTCATTGTGTATTTATTCTGGATTGTTGCACTCTTGCTCATGAACCTTAACACATGTAATGGCTCATATTTACAGTGCTTACACTTTACTCATATGTGTTCTTGTGGAGGATTATATATCATCACCACTGTGCATTTCTTTCCTATAGTTACCCTTCCCATTATATATTGTCTGAATGGGCCATCAACTACTGTTTCCTGATACTAAAGGTTATCTCATATTAGAAGAACCAGTCCCCCTTTTCCTTTGCCTTCTCTTTCCCTTCTTACTATCATATACGCCTCTAGACAGAAAAGGTGGGACTTTATCTCTCTTTCTTTTTTAGTAAGGTTTCTTTCCACAACTCTAACAATATCAGGTGCATTAAATGTCACTGTTCATTTGTAATCATTTTTTTTCTAGGTATCCTCTTGTGGTGTCAATAAACAGGCTATCGTATCCCATTTGTTTATAAAGAAGGAAAAGTTTTCTGCTAAATAGGTCATCCATTTCCTATTTATTTCTTGAGATTCAGACTACATCCTCAGGTTTCCTTCCATCTTTAACACCAGTTGTTTCTTCAGGTCATGGTTGGTTGTTCTTCACTTCTTCATTACTTAATTATACACATTTTAGTATTGTAACTCCATTTTTGATAGCCTTATACTGTATAAAAAAAAAATTCAATCTTTTTTAAACCTCCTGGACCATCTCCGATATAAATGAGTAGTACAGTATTTTGCGCTCATGCAGCACTTTGTTTTCTTCTACTCTTTGCATATAATTTTTTCTCTTTCAACAAAGCACATGCAAGTACATTGCTTAGTTAACTGCAATCTGTCAATTCATGGTACCATTTTTAAGAACAGAAACTGAAAAATAAAGGAAATATTCTCTTTGATATTCATATCTAATATTGGGGGTGGCAATAAAAACCTTTGCCTCCTGCATAACGGGACTCAACTTTTCCTTTCTTAGTGACGTTCTTATTGATCACCACACTTAAACACTTAAACTCAACAACTACTTTTCCAGTTACACTGATATGATGCTGAGACTTTTAATCTCTCTCAACAATGAGAATCTTATTGTTACTTTCATCAATTTTTAACATCCCTCTGTTCCATATATTACTAAATTGCTGCAATACTACCCAACATTTCTCCTAATTCAGCCAATAGAACAGCATCATTAACATACAACAACTGTGGTTTGTATTTTCCAATGAGAGCCTTCCCATGGTCAAGATTTAATCTGATTATTCTGTTTATATTTCTTGATTTAGTTTATCGCCTCTTTATTGGTTTCTGATATTGAATTTTTATCATTTTTTAAAATCGTATGCATCTGCCCCATATTTTGTAGACAGAAATGGAATATGTTAGGATTGTTAAGTTTTCCCCTTAGATATAAAAAAGTGCAAGACTGTAATTAAAGTGTATATATAAGTGTACTGAATTTGTAGATTTCAGCATTAATACCAATTCATGTATTCTTTTCAGGTATTTTGCATCTCATGGCAAATAGTTTAAGAAGCAGAGTTTTGACTTTGTATCGACGCATTCTGCGTATTGGCTTTTCATGGGAAGCTCAGAATCCTTCAGAAACAAAAACAGAGCAGAACTACATTATTAGTGAAGCAAAGCAGTTGTTCAGAACAAATAAGAACATTGTAGATGTGAAGACCATTGAGCAGCATATTATTGAGGGAGAAGCCAGACTTGAAATTGGTTAGTGTAAGAATTGATTTAATTGCTTAATAAAGTATTAATTTGGTCAGATATAATTCATTTAAGCTTCAGTATGTCTTTTTTTATTCAGTGAGTCATCCTACAAAGCAAGTCACCAGGTTAGAATATATGTGAAACACACCACTTATTGTAAATATTTACTCATTTTAGCCTCAATGACAAGATAGTAGTTCTCAAAACAGTTGTGAATGTCTGTAAATGGGTTTAGTTGCCCCTTAGGTGAAACTGACCATGAGGAAATGATATGAATAAAGTCTGCTGAGAATGAAGACAAAACCACTGTAACGGTAGGAACACTTATATGAGTAAAGTGTAAGCACTGTAAATATGAGCCATTATATGTGTTAAGGTTCATGAGGAAGAGTGGGCAAGTACTGTGGATGTAAAATAGTGAAATATTATGTAATAGAGAATAAGTGGCACTTTGATTATAAGCAAATAAGATAGATTAGAGGTTGTTGAGCTGTGAGAATCAGTAAGAGGAAGAATACAGTAGAAAAAATAATGACATGGTTACATGAATAAAGTAGCAGCAAAAGTAAATTGAAGAGGCATTTAAATTTTGTTGACATGTAGTGAGAAATGAATTAGAAAAAATAGCAGTGTTGTGATGGTTCTCTTCTTTTGTCTCATTCTCACCAACCTCTCAGTTATTGGTGTGTCAAGGAATACTTTCACTTTACAGTATCTTTCAAAGATTGCTTTATCCCTTTCTATCTCACTTATGTTTCCTTTATAAATTGTTCTAACCAGGTCATGCTTTTGTGCCCAGGGTATGTACTTTTTTCATTTGCATTGGAAAAATAGCATGGCAAGGGACAATGCAGCATTAATGAATGTGGTAAAACTATTACTGGTTCTTTGCCTCAAGTCTGGATTATCAAAGGATGTTGTGTAATAGCAACAAAATGGTTGCTGAAACAACTGTCCTGAAAAGGTATAGTAAGAGTTGTGACAGTGACAGCAACACATACAGTGACCACCAATGAAGTATGTGCAAGTGGGCCTGCAGCAATTATATTGATGCAATTCACTTTACCCCACCTGAAATAGTGTTGTTGTCCACTAGTGAAACTAGCACCCTCTGGCATGCAGTGGCAATCATGTGATGTGCACCCATACCACGTGAGCCCACCTCAATAGTATTTTAACTGTTGTAGAAGATGGAAATGCCTTGTTATGCTCCCCACTTATGCCCTGGAATCCATTTTTTTTTTTTTCTTTTTGTACCTCAACCACCTACTATCATTGGAAATACTCACCTTGCAAGTGAGAAAATGGCTCCTATAGTTGCACATCACAAGGAAAAGAAGCATCTTAAAGAAGTTTCTAATATTACCAGTATGAGCTTGAGATCAATACAACAATAGGTGAAGAAATTTAATGATAATGGTGCTCTGGGAATGCCAGATATATATATATATATATATATATATATATATATATATATATATATATATATATATAGAAGGGTATCGAGGGG
>JAYMFT010073927.1:0-14494 GCA_038088735.1 Panulirus argus
TATATATATATATATATATATATATATATATATATATATATATATATATACTTTAGCCTAAGCCAGGTACCCAATCTATCGACCAACCCCTTGGGGAGGATGAACAGCTGGGTTGACTGTGTACAGTCTTCAGCAGTCAGGATTCGAACCTGTGCGCTCGACCCCGGGCGGCCCGTGGATATATATCGTCTACAATTTAGTGATGGACACTATTGCTGTGTATTCTGGGAGGGGGGGAGAGGGTAAATATTTAGCACCCTCCACTAGTTTTCTTTCATTTCGCTTTTGTTTTTATATTTAACGTTAAAGGGGAAAAAAAAGGAGTTTGTGATCCATGCGCCAGGGAAGAAAAGGGATTTGTGACGCCTTTGTCTAGGAAGAAAAGTTTTTCATTTATCCCTGAGTCTGGGGAAACATGGGTTTGAGATCTTCGTGTCAGGGGAGAGAAAGGGAACTGTGATTCTCGTGGCACCGGAGAAGAGGGGTTAAGGATCCTTGTGGCAGGGGAGAAGAGGGCTTAGTGGCCCTTGTGGCAGGGAAGAAGAGGGCTTAGTGATCCTTGTGGCAGGGGAGAAGAGGGCTAAGGACCTTGTGGCAGGGGAGAAGAGGGCTTAGTGATCCTTGTGGCAGGGGAGAAGAGGGCTCAGTGATCCTTGTGGCAGGGGAGAAGAAGGGCTAAGGATCCTTGTGGCGGGGGAGAAGAGGGCTTAGTGATCCTTGTGGCAGGGGAGAAGAGGGCTCTATGATTCTTGTGTCTGGGGAAAAACGGATTTTGTAATCCCTTTATCAGGGGAAAATAATATACAGCAAAACCTCACTGGATAAATTGGTTACTGAATGTGTACGAATTCATATCCTACAGTTTGACAAAAACCAGACAAACACACTCTAATACACACACATACACACACACATACACACACACACACACACACACACACACAAACAAACAAACACCTAACATAGACCTACACATACACTCCACCTCACAAATACCATTCACGAGCATGTGACACACACACACGATTCTTCAATCCCCAGCTCTAAATTCCCCCCTGAGGTGAGACCTGCGCGCTACCCCAAGCCCATAGCCAAAGTTTTACTTTAGTAAAGAGAGAGACTGGGCAGGACGAGCGTGGAACTCCTTCACCATAACATACTAGACACGCCATATCTAGGATCTAAAACCACAATTAATACTACTGGACACTGAGAGTAAAGAAATGATTATTATAGTGTGGCTGGCCATCGGCAACTCAAGGGTGGGCCGTTTTGATACCTGCTTCTTTCCCTACACGTCGAATCTTTGGAACTCTCTACCTTCCCATGTCTTTCCCAATAACTATGACCTGGCTCATTTCAAAAGACAGGTCTTCCACTTTCTCAAAAATTTGTAAATACTTTCCCTGTCTTTTTTCCCCCGTTTCTCAATTCTCTCTGCATTGCAATTAAGTCCTGGCCTTGATGTGGACTTTTGTCTGTGACTGGAGCCTTCTACATTAAAAAAAAAAAATCCAAAGGAACCTTTCCCTGTAGGAAATTAGCAAGAGAGTGTGTGGCATTCATCTAGTATCTCTTTTAGCTGTTTTCTTAAATTGAATACAGTGAATTTCCTTTGTGATTACATATTTGTACACTATGGGAAGAGAATTTGCAAGTTGCTAGCATTCTCTTCATAACCTTTTGATTATAACCTGGTACTGCACTTTGTAAAGAACTGTTTAATGTCAACATCACCCAGGTTGATTTAGGAACATGAATGCCGTTATTAGGTCACCAATCTCCTTTCTCTCCTGCAATGTTGAGAGTTGTGTAGCCCTCAACCTTTCACTGTAGCTCTCTTAAATCCACTATCATCTTTGTTGTTCTTTTCTGGGCCTTCTCAGTCATGCCTTAGTTTGTTTAGGTGTGGTGACTAGAACTGAGAGGTATAATCAAATTTCTCCTTGAATGCAATGTTGATATTTGCTTACAGACAGTTTACATCTTTCACAATTCTCTTAATGTAAAACTTTGGTGACATATTAGGTACAGTGTTGATCCCTCAATCTCTTTTACACATCAATTCTTATAGCTTATTTCCTGCTCAGTAATATTGATACTAGGGTCTTTTTTCACTGTATCCCATCCTCATTACCTTGCACTTGGATTGAATTGCATCATCAAGATTGAGTCATACGCTCAATCATAGATTCTTATCATAGAGAAGTTCATGGAATTTCTAAAAATCCAATATTTGTCTGTCAGCTTTGGAGTTTGTCCAGGTTCCCCTGTAAGCTAAGGTAATCATTTTCACTTCTTATTTCTCTCACAACCTTGCCATCATCAGCAAACGTGCTTAAGAACGAGACTAGTCCTTCAGGCAAGTCACTTACATACAAAAAAAATAATAGTGTACCCAAGACTGAGCTCTTTGTTACTCTACATATAACCTCAGTCCAGTTTGAAAATGTGCCTCTTACCTGTATCCTCTCTTCCATACCTCATAGGTTGTCCTCAGCCTAGCAAAAGAGTTTTCCCCTGCTTCCTGCATTTACTCTAGCTTCTTAATCAACCTCTGATGGGGTATAGTGTCAAAGACTCTGTTTTTCTGTGTGGCTTTGGGGGTTTTCCCTGCAGTAGGGGATGACCCTGCTTAAACCCCAGACCACCATTAAAGGTAATTTTCTCTCTCTTCCTCTCTGCCTAGGACAGAAATCTGAGGCTTTTAAGAATAAAAAAAAATTCTTTCTTAGTGGGGCATCATGAGCAATGTTTACTTTTTCCCCTCAGTTTTGTACCTTTCCCTCCTTCCCCTTTAAAACAAATTTTTTCAGCAGATGCCAGTAACATGTAAATGTTGGGAACATAGGAAACTTAAGCCACTAACTATTTTTTTCTAGTTGGAGGCTCCAGTCTTGGACAGAAGTCCACATCAAGGTTGGGCCTTAATTAAGATACAGAGAAGTTAATGAAAGGGAAAAAGAAGACAAAAGGGAGAGTATTAATGAATTTTGGAGGAAGTGAAAAATCTGTCTTTTAAAACATGTCAAGTCATAATTATAGGAAAAGACATGAGAGGTTAGAGAGTTCCAAAGCTTTGAGTTGTAGAGAAAGAAATAGTTTGTAGAGTTCCAAAGCTTTGAGTTGGAGAGAAAGAAATAGTTTGTAATGTCGTAGTCAGACAGTTGCTATTTAGCCAAGGGGACTCTATGAGGGGTTTACTCCTGTAACAGGATAGATGATTGTCGAAGGCTGGTGAATTCAAGGGAATTCCCACCATATTGGTTAGAGGTTTGAACCCCCATAAGCATAGAGATCTCTCATTGCTCAGAGGAGCCATCTCGGAAAAAATGTTTTTTGATTCTTCACAACAAACAATTTTTTATGTATTTTAAGTAATATATGACCCTACAGAATTTTACACCCAATGACTTTTATTAATAGAGAATCCTACTTCGCATGTTCAGGCTTCAGAAGTTGACTTTTAAAATAATTTCTCCAATGCTGTACGTAAATTTTTTACTCTAATCGTAAGCTTTTGCATGTATTATTCTTATTGTCTTTGCATTCCTTTATTATGTGCATTTTATAACACTGAATACAAGCATACAGAATGTATTTGAAGCCTTTTGCAAATGCAGTTAAAATGTTTAAAGTTGTCAGTAATGGCATGCAGTTATTATTTTATTATATGATACAGTTGTGTTATGACTGAGTTATGATCCTTTTTGGCCATAGCAGGTAGAGTTAGTTGCAGTAGTAATGCAAGTACCTGCTGAACTGTTCTTTTATATACTTTGTAAAAAATCCAGCTAAAAAGGCTTGAGAAGAGAATCCACTTCTCCATTCCATCTTTAGCTGCACTGCTTTTAAAGCTTTTACTTTAAACTTTTGAATGAACTAAATGCCTAAAAAGTGCTGTTTGGATTGAGATGTTTTTGTCTTTTATCATTTAAATATTTTATCAAACAAATCTTGCACTGTTTCCTTATTTACCTAAGAAAGGAATTAGATAATATCCATTAAGTCTTGAATATTCATGGTCATGAAACAATGAATGTCAAAATTTCTTTCTGAAATTTAATGTTATGAATCAAATATGAAAATCTCTCTTGAAATGTTACAGTACTGGGAAACCAACTAAAGAAATTAATGAAACTAGAGTCATACTTTTTTTTTTGATTGGTTACAGGTGGTGTATGCAGAACTAGATCTAGGCAAGGGAGAACCTGAGAAGAAGACTGAAGTGAAAACTGAAGACAAAACAGAATATGCACAAATTGTGGGTACGCTGACGGACAACCGGGAAGATGAAAAAAAGGAGTAGTGTCTAATATTAAGTGCATTAAATTGAGTGGACATACTGTAAAACTTTACATCACTAAAGCAAGGATGATGATGCTGACCATGCTCACTGAGGATTATCATCATTGTAATGGCCTTCATGTTTAATACAATCTTTAGCAGTTGATGTGCTTGTTGGAGTAATTGTGTTTTTATAATTGTTCTTATCATAGAGAAGTGCACGGAATTTTTAAGAATTCCATACTTATCTGAAAACCATATTTTTGAATGTGATGCATTTTGAAATTATAGAGCAGCTAGATTCATTGGATAATGCTTTTTTAAATATTTAAATTTCTCAGATTGGATTAATGTACTGTAGTATGGTAGAAATGATGATAAATAGTTTCATTTCTATGAATCAGTTGAATAATCCTTACCTATTATGTAATCAATAGAAAATGTTGACTGTGCTTTCACTTAAGCTAAGTGAGAACATGTCGGTAATGTGATGTTGACTACAATTTATATTCAAGACTAATTTGGCTGTTTCTTTTTCCCATTATGGTATAACTTTGGGATATATGAATTGCTTGAATCTTAGGTCAACTTATTGTGGTTTGGATATAATTTTCTTAATTTGTCAACATTGTATTATTGCATTTGTTTATCTTGCATATCTAAACCCATATGCTGTTCTGGCAGTTAGTGGGACCATGCTTTAGGTGCATACTGATGGGGCTTATGTTGATGTCATGGATAGGCCTAAATAGTGTGTTTCAAAAGCATTTAGATTTCTTATAAGTATTGGGAAAACCATAGTTTCTCAAGATCTCAACATGGGATAGACATTTTCAGATACAAGGTGTGTATTTGTGTATTACTTTTACCATGGGGTTTTCCATATGGTTAAAGTCTAGATCATTGGTCACAATCTTTTTTTTAGATTAGTGTGAGGGTGGTCCAGATGGACTTTATTTTAGTTATAAATTTGATGACAATAGTCTAAGTATTCATTTAGCTTTTAAATGTTAGTTCTTATATGGCTGACCAATGGGAGTGATTGTTCTTTCTATTTAAAAGTAGGTGATATTGTAATATACAGTATGATTGTCAGCCTATTGCCTTTTCACTCTGGGCTTACTGTTTGTGTGACAGAAATCTTAGATTAATTTCTGTACCTGATACTTCAGATGCTTATATACTTTTAATGATTGCATTTCATTGATATATAATGATGCATATGATTCACTAACCGTAGCAAATTAAATATGTGTAGTAACTGTGTGGTTGCATCACTTGCAGCACATGAAGTGCATTAGTTTAAGAATGAATGTTTCAGATACATGAGCAACAGAATCTACTGTTAAACTTTCAGCTCTATTTATTTTTGCAGAATGTGTAAAAATATATATATGTGTATGTATATTATAGCAACACTAAGGCAAGGTTCTTCCAGGGGTGAAAGAAACTGTTATTCCACTATGATCAGCATTATACATGGTGACTGTCATAATTTGATACCATTTTTGTAACTGCTAAATGCAGTCTCAGTAATTTCAGTACATTCTTTAAAACTTTAGTAATTGGTGCCACTAATATAATTTCAAGGCTAATTAATAAAAATTATTCATCGATGCCAAGCCTTACTCAAGAAGTGCATATGAACGTCATGCAGCGTGACCAGGTTATTTGCAGCTGGTCATCAGTATATCTGCATAAATTTTACTGTGTATGTGCTGACAAACACTCATGTCTACCGGTAGTGTAATTTTGTATTATGTTTGTCTACTCTGCAACATGATTCACTGTGTATATTGTTTTTTTATTTGTCAAACACCTTACTTTAATGTTGATGTATGTATAGCTTGTTGGTGTATTGCCCTTGGTCCTTCATATAAGTTTAACTGTATGAGAATGGAGAAGTGAAAGTCTGTCAAAAATCAGTTTCATTTCGAGTCTAATTTCTGCATTAACAGTAAGAGTTTGAGACATGGTTTCCAATCCTATCAAGTCAAGGCAGTTGGTCCAGAAATAGTAAACAAAACACAACACAGAAGCCTCTGTTCTCTGCACAAATTCCTGCAGATGATGAAAATGTTCAATAAATGCATAAAAAGCAAACTTGAATGTTGCTGTATTATATGGCTGCCATTGAGGCAAGGAGTAATCAACAAATCAGAAAGAATCCAGAAACACTTCACAGGTAAAATTGAGGAATTAGACCATTTGAATCATAGTGAAAAGTTGAAAAAGGACTGAAATACTGCAGCCTAGAAAGAAGGGAAGAAAGATCAATGATTGCATGGCAATGAACTGAGGGTACCTGGAAAAAAAAAAGTGCTCAGACTGAAAGTGTCTAATCAAGGAAGAAGATAAGAAGTTAAGCATCAAGTAGATATCAAACAAAAATTTACCAAAGTCTGGCTTGAAAAGATGAAGAAGCTATCTATTGTACAGGACATAATTAATTAATGTTGATGTGTTCCAGGAAAACACGACTTTAATCAAAATGATATTAATCAAATTGGTTACTTCCAAAAATACATTGCTACAGATTGGAGTTGTGTTCTTGGACAGCAGATGGGAAAGTTATTTTGCAGACAAACTGCCAAAAACCTGTCAAAGTTATTAGAAAAACAATAACAACAGTACACAGGAAATATTTTTCCATACTTGTTAGCCACTTTGCACATAATAGGATAATGCAAAAAACAGATGTAGAACATTGTCAATTGCTCACATTCACTTTGATTGTCATGTATAATGCACCAAAAGCAAATTCCACCTAGCCACAGCCAAGCCCCATAGACCTCTCCATGGTTTTCCCTGACCATTTCATGTGCCCTAGTTCAGCACATTGCCCCTTGTATATCATATTGTTCCAAGTCACTCTTTTTCCATGTGTGCTTTAAACCAGCTTGCATGTTCAGGCCCCAGCCACTCAAGGCATCTTTCACTCCTTCCTTCCATATCCAATTTGGTCTCCCTCTTCTCCTTGTACCCTCCAATTCTGACTCATAACTTTTAGTCAAACTCTCCTCACTCATTCTCCATATGTCCAAACCATTTCAGCACACCATCTTCAGCCTCTAAACCATACTTTTATTACTACCACACTAATCTTTAACCCTGTATGATCTCTTAATTGATCAACATCCCTCACACCATATATCATCCTCAAGCATTTCATTTCCAACATATCCATCTTCTCTACTCTTTTATCTATGGCCAACAGCTCATCCATACAACAGCATCAGGACTGCCATAACATCAAATATACCCATCATTGCCCTCAAAGACTTTGACTCTCTTTTTACATACTTCTCTATACACCCAGGACCTTAAAGCCTTCACCTACCCTATGGCTTACTTCATCTCTCATGGTTCCATCTGCTGCTATGTCCATTCTTAGATATCTAAAACGCATCAATTCTTTCCAGGTTCTCCCCATTCAAACTCCAGCTAATCTGTCTCTCTTCCCTCCTAAAGTTTGTAATCTTCAGTTTTATTCACATTAACACCCTTCTTTCTCCATTCACACATACTCCTAAACTCAGACACCAGCTTTTTCGGTTTCTCACTTGATTCTGCCACTAAAACTTTGTCATTAGCTAGCAGCAACTGACTCAGTCCATGGGCCCCCACCCTTAAAAGAATGCAGACCTGTCCCTCTATTGATACCCTTGCACTTGCCTGCCACAAAGCCCTTTCCATAAACAGATTTGACAGATGTAGTGACATTTCACTCCCTAGCCGCAGACCGAACTTCGAGAACAATTCATCTTCCTTTTTTCCTACTTGCACACATGCATTACTACTAAAAAAAATAATCCTCTGCTGTTACCTTTCCTTCCTTACCAGATATTTATAGCACCCTCCACAAAGCATTTATCATCTCTTATCATGTCCCTTCTCCAAATACATAAATGCCACATGAATCTTTCTTTACTCTCTTGAACTACTTAACAGGTATATTGAGCAAACTTGTATCTTTGTAATTTGAATATTCACTTTTGTGCCCCTATCCTTTATAAAGTAGCTTTATAAGGAATTCCACCAATCCTTAGGCACCTCACCTTGAGCCATACATGCAATGAAAAACTTGACTAACCAGTCAACAACACTGCCACCCACTTTCTTGAGAAATCCAGTTGTAATCCCATCCACTTCAACCATTTTCCCACACTTTATCTAACACAAGACTTCACCACATCATCTCTTTTCATCAAACCACATGCCATGACACCTCGCATACCTCCATGTCCCAAACAACCCACATCTGCCACCGTATCATCTACACTTTCAATAACAGCCCTTCAAAATAGTTCATTCCATCTCCCCTTCACCTTCTCTTTGCATGTTACTGCTTCCACACCTGTTCCTTTTACTGATGCTCCCATTAGTTCTCTTATTCTTATTATCCTATTTACCTCAATCCAAAACCTTTTCTCTCTATATACCCATATATCTATATCTGTTGCTGTTCCCTACTGGAACTCCCCAAGGGGGTGGCCATGGTAGTGGAGTCTCCATATCTAGTTAACTCTGTGATATTCCCTCTCACCCTAACTCTCTTTTTCCCAGCACCTTACTCTTCACCTCCAGCTGCTTCATCTTGTACCTTTCCCAATCACTGCCACTCCAACCCAGTAGTTAATGCCCATACAGCTTTCTTTTCTCTTTCACCTATAGTTACTGCCTTATCCCATTGCTCACTACCTTTTCAGGTATGCCCACATCTCACCTTCTGCATGCCACACACTTCTGCACATGTAAGCACTGCTTCTAAATATCTCCCTTTCCTCACCGCTTCCTTAATTTCATTCGCTATCAGCCTTTGCCATTCTTCACTCTATCTTTCTGGGTATCTCTTCACACAAGCCTCCTCTCCAAATCTACTCACTTTCACAACCCTCTTCTCACCCATTTCATTTCCTCTTTTTGTAAAGCCTTTACAAACTTTAACCCTCACTTCCACAAAAAAGCAGACATTCCACATCTCTGTGTCACACCTTTCATTTATATACTCAATCCAATAATGCCCACTCACACACATGTACTTATCGATGTCCTTCCTTATAATTCCTTCCGTTACCCATTTCTTTTAAAGCATGGTCCAATAATCATCCACTTTTATAATATGGTTGCTGTGAGTCCAAGTTATTTCAACTCATACAAAGATAATCGTAAAAGATTAGAAAATGTAACTTCATGAACTTTAGATTGTAGAAGACATGATAAATAAGAGAAGCAATGGCAGTCTTTTAAAGAAATGTATAATTCTTTTAATACCTTTGATTGGTTACCATATATTACTTCCAATATCCTGTGATACTGCCATCAACCTTTACTTGACATACCTACTTGTCCATTGAAAATACTTCTACATATTTTGAGGTTCCTCATGTTTATAACCAACAGTGTTATTAACAACAATAGCAAAAGGTTGGGCAGGCACAATTAAAGGTGATGATAACTCTGCTTTGGTCTGCCCTACAACATCCAAGTTGAAATTTGTTGAATCTTGTAGCATTATCTTTACTGTATGCATTTATAGTCATCGCTGTCATATTTATCATTACTCAGCCAACTGAGAGGGAAAAAATATGGAAAAGGCTGAAATAAACGAGGTGCTTGCACTTCCTCCAAACAGACACTTCACTTTGATTTCGTCTGCTGGACTACCCAAGTCAGAGCTTTTCTCATTAGACAAGTTATTATCTTCATTTGTGTGTCTGCATAGTTATAACTATTATATTTTTCATCACTCAGCATATTGGGGATGAAAAAAAGCAGAAAAGCAAGCAAAATTAAGACAGATACTAGAACCTCCTCAGAAAGGCACCTCACCATGCTATCATCTGCAGGTGTAAATAAGCACTTGTAATGCCATCAACAGAGAGAAATTATACATACTATGCTCTTGTCTCCTGGGAATGATAGAAAACCCATCTGAAACCCCAATGAGTTATCTTAGGATAATTATTTTGTAAAATATTTGTGACCTGAGTTAACTCTAGATGATAATTATTTACACAAAAGCTCAACCTGAGTATACTCATGATACTAAGGAAAGGGGTTAAACAAGGTATAACCAATCACCAGTTCTTTTTCAGTATAACTTCATAATCTGATCACCAGTTTCATGCGCAGTGGATATCCGAGGACCCCAATTATGTTCTCTACTGCTACTTTCCCTATTCCTGGTTTCAAATTACCCATTATTCGAACTCTTGCATCAGAATTTTTGACACCACTCAGCTCTTCCCACAATACTTGCCTCTCTTCCTCACTCTCAGTCAGCCACATAAACACCAACAACCACCATCTCTTGTGATCCAGTTTAATTTTCATTCCCAAAGATCCTTCTGCAGCAGAAGTGCCATCCTTTGTTTTACTCTCACCTTCACACTAACCCCAGGCTTTACCCCAAAGACATTCCCAAACCATTCATCCCCCTATCCCTTAAGCAGTTTCACACAAAGCCAGAATATCTGGATTCCAGTCCCCAAACATACTACTTATCTCTCCCTTATTCTTGCCTTGGTTACTTCCACCCACATTTAGATATCGCAACCTGAGCCTTTGAGGAGAATAAGCACTACCCACTTGGTTCCTTCTGATCCATTTTCTAGAAACTGAAATACAGAAGGGAAAGGTTTCTGGCACCCTGCCCCTACTGCATTTAGTCACTTTCTCTTATACAGAGGGAATTATAATGGTAGTATTCTTTCTCCCAGGTTAAAAATACAAATAAACATTTTTACATGGTTAGTGTTGAATGAAATAATAATAAACAATAACAATTGGCTTTTGTATATTGCAAACTGAAATATGTAATTTTATCTGCAAATAAAGTTATTTCATCATTTCCCATGCTCACAATTTTACTGTGTTCTAAAGTAAGCTTTCAGTTTTTTGTGCTATCCACTCACCAATGTGATTAACATATTTCACCAAGCTCTAAGCAGCAGATGGATACCAAATATGGACCATGTAAACATTGCCATATACCCCCACCAAATGGAATACCCCCCCCCCCCTTTTTTTTTTTTTTTTTTTTTTTTTTTTTTGAAAAAAAATATGAGAAAAACATTGAGTTCTTATCCTTCATATATACACTCAAATATCATAGATCTGAAATGCTTGGAACCAAGAGGTCTTAGGTAAGTTGACTTTGGAAAGCTGACATATCTATTCCAGGAAATGCACAATAAAATGTGTCAGTTATTATAAGTACATTGAAAAATCTGATATGTGATTTTGTCTGCAAAGAAATTTCTTCCTTCTACAATTGCACTGTTTGTGTACAAATAAATTTACAGTATTTCATCCTCATACACTTGCCATATGTTGTAACTAACATCATACATCGAGCAACAGACAGATATGCACCCCACCATATACTTCCAGACTCTCAAACATTTGCCAGATTGCCCTAATATTCCTTATTTACTCAAATGACATGTTGAAAAAATATGCTTATTACAGTAGAGAACAAATTCTTAAGAAAACAGTGAAAACCACAGCTATGCTTAATCCAGATTTGATGTATGTTGTGAATAGTATACAAAACATTTCTAGATCCATATACTTGAAATGCAGTTCTTTTGCCAGCAAAAAGTTTGCTTCTTGAACAATTCTCTTGATAAGGAGCTCCAGCTACAGATTGGGCATAAAGGTAACTCCTAACTCCTGGATATCTTCTACATACAAATATCTGAAGCTTATTTCCAACTAGATGATAAACTTGTTACAGCCTTCTTTCACTGTTCCCCATCCTGTCACACACACCCAGGGTAACTAATTACCTATTTATTACCTTACATTATGGGGCCTATGTCTAGTTGCTTTCTTCACCATCAACAAAGCTTTTAAATCTTTGTAATCATCTGGCATTCACAGTCTCCTCACCCAGACTATTCCAACCACCCACAACTCTTAAACAACCAGTATTTCTTTGAATCCTTCTTGACCAGCCTTTTTCTCAGCTTCTGATCATGACCTGTGGCATCTCTGGTACCGTACCTCATGAAGAACTGTTTACTGTAAAATCAGCCAGATGAATTAGGAACTTAAAGGTCATGATTAGGTAAACTCCCTGACTTCTTTTCTCTAAGATGGAAACCTTTGTAGCTTTTAACCTTTGTTCTGGCTCGGCTCCCTTAATTCAGTTACCATCTGGACCCTTTCAATCATCTCTGTGCTTCTTAAAGTGCGGTGATGAGACCTGAGAGGTATAATCCATCTTTGGTTTATGCTGTGTACAGCTTGCTAGACATTTCCCTGATCATAAATACTTGAATGCAATTCTAATATTTGCCAGCAGAGAAGTTTACTTCTTGCACAATGCTTCTTATGTGTAGCTTCGGCAAAAAAGTTGGCACAATATAGACCCCTAGATTTCTTTCACACAGTGATACATGTAGCTTCTTTTCCAGTAAGTAGTATTCATGCTAGGACATTCTTTTGCAGAGTCCAATCCTTATAACCACATACTTGGATTGAATCTTATTGATTCATCAAACCAACTTTGAAATTTGTTAAGGTTCCCTAGTAAGCTGAAGCAATCACTTTCATTCATTATTTCTCTCGTTACTTTGGCATCACGTGCAAACATGATCAGGTATGAGTATAATCCTGGAAAGTCATTTACTTACACCAAGAATAGCATTAGGCTCAAGATCTCAGCATATTTTAAGAAGGTGCCTCTTGCCTTGTTCTTTTTTTTACCCTTCCTCATGGGTAATCCTCAGTCCAACCAAAAAGTTTGCCTCTTATTTCTGCCTGTTACTCTAGCTTTTTGATCAACTTCCAATGAAGTATAGTGTCAAAGGTTTTCTGGCAATGTTGTAACAAAGTCAACCAATCTGAGTCATGGAGGTTTAACCAGCTTCTGATGCAGAATCTCTTTTCACTGAAGCAATGTTGTCTTTCAGTTAAGATGTATCTCCATTGTGAGTAATCATTTTTTTTTTTTTATCTTTTTGGTAATTTTCGAGAATATGGAAGCTTTTTTTTTTCATAAAAGATAGAATGAAATTTCTACTAAGGTATTGTAGATGTGATACAGGATGTGGGATTTTAGGTTCAGCACCTGTAAGTTATTCATAAAGTGGTCAGGGATTTGAAGTGGAGTGAAATTATGGGGTTAGAACACTCAAAATCAACAGCTGACTGTTTAAGTGATGCATTTGTAACATTTTCATTGAGATCCTGCAAATAGTAAACTAACGAGTGTGCATCTATGGTATCTAGGCGCCATTTTTTACGTCACCACATGTAACACCAGGACATTAAAAAAGTGACCATTGTACAGATGGCTAGCCAAAAATATTCACCTTATGCTTGTTCAGATTCCATAGGGCTTTATTCAGTTCATATATTGATATACAGAGCAATCAAAACTATAATAACACAAAAAATTTCCCTGCAGAGTATAGAAATGCCTATTACTTTTTATAATTCATGCATTATCTATGCATTCCAGTGAATCCCCCCCCCCCAGCATCATAATGTTTGAATCCAACTCATTCTGTGTTTTGCAAATATGTTGGCTGAGTTCATATGTCAACATATAATTAGGGTTTGAAGTAATCTTTATGAGATCTCTCCCGCATAGGGTCAGATTCTTATATCTCTTTAGATATGAATTCACAGTTTACAGTACCTAACCAAACAAAAAAACTTGGTGGAGGTGACTAGAGTACTGTACATGCCTCATAAGATTTAAGATTTCTTAATAATACATAATATTTAGAACTTCCTGACAAATTTAATCCTTAATCATTAAAAATGCATAGTCTTTGATGTATACATTTTAGAATATTATAGGATTATTTAACCCTACATTTTCCCAGTTCCTCATGATCTTACACTAACAAGTTAATTGATATCTACAGATAAATTCAAAGAGTAGTAAAGCTAAAATCCCATACTCTTATATCATTCTCGACTATTACTGTATCATCTTTTCTATCCATCTGTATTTCTGTCTGTGTAACCAACTTCTGTTTCCCCATTTGCACAGTAAGAGAAGCTCCACACTAGTAGGTCCCACATCTCAAACTCCATCATTACACAACCCTCAAGCCTCATACATAATCAACATTTATATTTTTATTTTTATTTTTTTGCTGAGACGACAAGGGCAGCTGAGGCCCTAATCAAGGCCATCCCATTAACGATATATATATATATATATATATATATATATATATATATA
>JAYMFT010073938.1:0-14492 GCA_038088735.1 Panulirus argus
GTTTACTGATGCAGCTGTAGTTAATGTGAAACGTCAGAATATTACTGAGAAATATTTGGAGATATAAATGCTACAGAAATTAATATTCTGGAGAGCGTCTATCCCACATCAACCTGTTCCTCTCTTCCTCCCCTCACCAGGGCTAATGATAACATTGCAAAGAACGGCTGCAAAACAACGAAAGGAAATTGATTGTGCTACTTCCTTTCTCCTACGGCGTTTATGCTTCCCCCTCGTCTCTCTCCCTCCTGCTTCCCTCAGCAAGGGAGAACTGGGGTATACAAAACCAGCAGGCAATTACCAGAAACTGATTCACTTTTAGATGAGGAAGAGATGTGACTTCTGTTTTCAGATGTTGATCTGTTTAAATGGGTCAGTCACAGAAGACGAGGAGGTGATGGATGGACATTTAGCAAACCCACTTCTCCTTTTTTTTGTAATACCGTATCCCAGGAGAGATGAGAGAAAGACTACTATCTACATATCCCATACTTACAGAAGGCGACAGCTAGGCGTGGGAGCCAAGACGCAGGAAATCGTCCCCTTCTGTCACGTGCCAGAACTAGGAGCAGAAGAAGGAGCCAAGCGAGTTTTATGCATTTAAGGATTTCTTACTTTATTTTTCTGAAGGGTCAGTCGTCTGTTCCCGAAGCTACTCCGCTGAGGCGGGAAAGGACGAGAAAGGTATCAGGCAAAAGAATTGTAGAACCTGTTCACGCTTGCGTTGCAGAACGGAGCAAGTTAGTCAGGTTGCGATGCCTTAATCTCTGACCTGATAATGTAAGGAGTAGGATTCCTGCTATCCCTTTGCCCACCGGTTTAGTTAAGTGAAGCTAGTAGTCTACGCTTTCAAGCGCGGGCTCTACTTTTCAATAACTTTGCCCATCCGAGCGTTTTGAACAATTTCAGAAACCTGAAATGCATTTCAGCTATGACTGGCATCACTTCCTGACAGTCGTTTTGCCTTTATGAAAATATCTTTGTTGAAAATAAAAGAAAAAAACGTTCATTTTTGCATAATTTGAAGGTTATGGTCCATTACGCTCGCTGATCTTCTCTTAATGTCATGGAATCTCCGACGCCCGTTTACTAACTCGCCAAATTGACAATAAACCAGTTGAAAATATAATAAAAGTCGCCACACAATCCGTTACGGGAATGTGTTGGCCATCACAGGTCGATTAAGATAAACATTTGAATAAATTGTTAGTCAAAAGTGGCTTGTCACTCCCGCAGACTCTGTCTTGCCAGTTGTGTGTGTGTGGTGTCACCTTACCAAAAGGATCCACGTCGTCTCGTCACCACCTTACATCACTACTGCAGAGCAAAGCGAAACGCACTCGAGATCCAGTGGTTATATATTCCAACTGTTCTCTTTTTTCCAAACGTGAAGAATCACAATGGGAGCGCCACGGCCGAGCCATAGCTTTCTACTCCCACAAATGTGGGTCTTTCTACGCAATTTTCCCAGAAAGAGATTACCCTGAACTGTCCTTTTCTTCTGACTTTAGGACAAAGTTGGTAGATAAAAGCGAATGACCTCTTTCATTTTTAGAAGAACACCTGCTGATGTAGGAATCTAATAGTTTTCTGGTTAAGTCATATATACTGTAGAAAAAGGTATTTTTAGGAAAGTGATATCCTTAACCACATTTTGATTCGCGTTGATTTTCTCCTTTTAAGGCCACCTAAGGAACGCTAATACCTTATCAGTAACGCTAATTGTTGTCAGCCAGATCATCACTTAATTATCCTTTGGTGTTAGAGTCAGACTGGTGCAAAGAAGTATCGTCCGAATATAAAGAAGTGATATTGAAAAATATATGTATTAGATACAGTTTGAGTTATGACTCTGACAGTATGTCCCTCTTGTCCCTTACTACTTGATCATGTGTCTATACGCGTGCGAGCTCTTATGTCACATGCGGAGGAAGTGTCTCGTGGAAAGGCTTGCATATAGAGTGTTCCTGGCTGTCTTGTTGGCCCAAGGGACCGGTGACTTGGGCTGGCCAGGAACGGTGGTGGGTGTTATACTCCGAGCTTAGTTTATGGTTTACGGTTGCGGTACAGGTATGAGAAAGATGGCCGCCACGGGGTTCAGAGCGTACGATGCAGGTTTGTTGGATGACCGAGCAGGTGTTGATGGAGGAGGAGCAAAGAAGTGTGTGGGGGTTGAGAGAAGACCTCGGGTATGATACGCAGGAGGGTCATGGGAGCGTGAGGGAAGATCATGGAGATAAGGGGGAAGGACCACGAGGTCCGTTCTGGTATTGTGTGTGTGCCTGGCCAGGTGGTGCCAGTCGAGGCGACCACACCTCGCTGACTCTTCGGGACTCGTCGTGCGCCCAGTCTTTTCCAGCCACTCCGGCGATTTAATGGACGTGTAGGTATTGGATGAACCTGACCAGACTCATACAAGAACCGCTGTATATAAAAGTGTTTGCTTATTGTGGATTCTGTCCTCTGTTGATTCTAGGACACAGAGAGTCGGATTTTGCATTTTATTAGAACAGTCAACGTCTTTCTCCAGATACCGTGAATGGCGTTTTAAAGGCAGATGAGAATGGGAAGAATTGGAGCCCGGAATAGGATGGAGATGCGGCCCTTGGAAACCTTAAGTGAGCTCCCTTGATTACTCCTGGCACAGGCAGGAGGGTGGCCTTTAGCCAGTTATGACGCTGAGTTCCTGGTGAACGCCCGCAAACTGCCACCTGCCGACGCTTACTGCCTCAGTCTGGCAGTTTTATACAGCCGGTGCTTGGCTGACAGACGAATGGCTCCCTTGCGCCATGCAAATCAGAGCCGCCTCCACCCAATTTAATCTGATCTTAACAAGATCTCTGCCATGTGGACCACTTTTCAATATCCCCCCTCTGGAGTATGACGCTGCTTAGCTCAACACAACGGCCCTTGAGCATTAACAGTAAGACTCTTAGTGACTTGGTCTTTAGCACTGTTTAGAAGGCTATCGTATTTAACAATTATATCGTCATGCTTAAGGGTCGCTCCGTCGTGTTGTTAGGGATAAGAAGCTCCATGAGTTGGATTTACAGGTCGAGAGACATCTTGGAGATGTGATGTCATTTAGTACGTGCATGAGTCGTGACGTTACCTCTACTCACAAAAGGTTATCTTCGTGGGCTCGATTCGTTTCTCTCGTTGTTTACAAATGGGTGTCTGCCTAGGTCCTTCCATGGGTAGCGAGGAGAAGGATTGAGTTTTGAGGAAGGGAGAAAGGAAAATTTATGAAGAATACATGAGCTGGGAGTGGGAGTCCATTAGTGCTGATGAGCGGAGCGGAAGGTAAGCAAGTGTTACCTATGATAATCGACTTGTAACTCCTCTCGTGATACGACACGGTGGGTAGGCACTCGCCGTGCCACATTTAACTAGCGAACTAGTAAATGTCACTGTCTTGTCAGACTGCCAGGCCATCCTCGTCACAGTTGCTGAATGCCTTATATTTTCCATTGTGCTTTTTTCCCTACCCTTTTTAGCTTCATATTGACTCTGTCCATTTTTATTCACAATCCTCCTACGCCTTCTCGTCCTCCATCTTGGACTCTTTCCATTCTGTATGTAAAAACTCGGACAGTAAACTGTTGAGTCACCGGACACGGGCAACCAAACGCAATTATCCGACGCAACGCTGGCCGGCCAAGAAGCGGAGGCAAAATAACCTCATATATTTACAGCTAAGTGGAAACCCTCAAAAAGTCAAGTGGGAAGTCTTGTCCTGCTTGCTATAGAGAACTGGAGGACTGATTGTTTCACGTGGAAGCTGCCAGCTCGCCTGTAATCTTTGTCTGAATATAAGATTAGTTGCTCTACGGATTCTTAAGTTTCATATGATACACGAGACGAGTAATTTTCGACTACGAGTCTTGGGTGTTATTACGAAGGAAACCAATGAGGAAACATTTTTCAGAGAAGCGTGATATGAAATCCATATTAATGACCCCTTAAGCACGATCCATCAGCACGACGGTACAGTCCTTGGGGGTCTGTGATGGTCTAGCCCTTGACCTGGCACTTAGGGTCAAGTCAGAGGTCAACCTGTCGCTCCCAAGGATCCTACCCCGTCGTGCTCAGGGGTCGTAGGGCGTGCTCAGAGGCAGAACCGTCTTGTCCAAGAGGTTGACATGTTTTACTCCCGTCGAACTTTGTTGTCCTTTCATAACAGGCGCAGTGAAGGGTCTCCCTAGAATATTCAGGTTTTCTTGTCAGTAGCTCAGCGACGAGTCCCGTCCAGACACAGACGCTCTGCGACAGAGAGATCCCAAGCTTAACCCAGCCTTGCTATTATTGTTCCAAATCATTGCTACAGATTGAGAGATGATATGTTTTATTCTCACCGCTGAGGAGTTAATATGAAGAAGAGCTTGTTTGTTCCTGAGCAAGACTTTGTTATTATTGCCACTTTTTTTTCTCTTTTTTTGGTGGAGAAATGCGTGAAGAAATGTACTGTATATTCCAAGGGTTTATGGTTAGTTTAGTCCCTACTGAGTCTCCAAAGTTTATATCACATTGCTCTGGGGATCTCATATGTCCCCCTCCCACCCACGTCATCTCCCCGTTTTTTGGATTCCAAGAAGATCCTCACGAGTCACCTCTCCCTCTCTGGGAATTCCTACACTTATCACCCTCCATTCTCCCCACGCCTCGGCTCCTCTCTCCCCACCGACTCGCCCCGTGTCACATCTTTCCACGATCTTTCTCCCTCCCATCTCGTCTGTCTATTTGACTCATTCCTCTCACTCGCCCCCTCCTCTCTCCTTTTTTTTTTCCCCTTTCACTTGTCTGCCGCCAACTCCCGCTCGTCACTACTGCCTTATCCAGCTTCCCTCTCCTATCCTTCCCCGGTCCTCTGACCTACTCCTCCTCCCTCGCCTGTCTCAGCTGTCCTTCCTCCCCTGCCCTCTCCCGGCCATTATGCACGTTCTCCCAGCTTATGTGACGCAACTCACTGCTATACGTCATCCCGGGAGAGTTGGTCATTGGTTCTGCTCCTCTTTCTCCTCCCCTTGCACCTTCTTTATTATTTTCCTTCTTCAGTTTATTTTTTCTCTCATTTTTGCCGCCTCCTTCGGCGTTTTAATTCCCCTCTTCTTTACGTAACGTTCTCATCCGTTACTGTCCCTCCACATTTTTCCGCCACCACGTCTTTGTCCCCCCCCCTGCACATCTGGCCTGACATCCTCCCACCCTCATCTCCTTCATCATCTTTCCACCTCATGTTCCTGCGTCCCCGTGCCCCTGCGCCACATCAAAGGCTGCCACATTAAACTCTTGCCTCCATCACCCGCCAGAGCGACCGACTTGCCTCCGCCAGCATCCAATTCAGTCCGGGTGGAGGGCCGTCATCTCGAGGCGGCGTCTGATGCGAAGGATGACACCGCCGCTGCCACTGTCTCACGACCTCGTGTTAAGCGCATGGGAAAACCTCACACGCCATTCCTCTCGCTTAATTCACCTCGTATAAACGTCTCATTAAAATCCTAGAAAGTTGGCTTTAACAGTAATGGAGCCGACGGTTATTAGGAACCATAACATTATGCGGGCAACTTATTTCGCTTATTCAGTTTCGTCATCAGCGGCAATTTTGTATTGCCTCAGCGCAAGGGGGTAACGCGACTTTAATGGGATTTATGTCAGAAATTGATGCCGTATGGGGTATTTTTTTTTTTTTTGTGTGTGTGTGTATAAAAAAGATAATGTTAGATGAGGGTGGATGGAGAGGGCCTGTGCCGGCTCACTGTGCCTTATGAGCCCACGTAGCAAGAGACCCCCTCCGGATTCACTATGGTTTTCTGCTTTCTTATGTTAATGAAGGCCGTTATGGAAAGGCGGCTGTCGTCACCACTCGCCGCTCTCGTTCCCGGGGACGTCGTGTAGGGAGGGGGGAGGGGGGGAAGGAGGAGTGTGGGGTGAGACCGAGGAAGTGGAGGGGAGCTTTTATGTGGTGGGGAGGAAGACGACGAGGAGGAGGAGGAGGAGGAGAGAGGTGAAGAGGACGTAGTGAAAGGTTCAGTCGAGAAGGACGGGAGTGGGCGTGTCTAGGAAAAAAAATAGAATGGCCGTGGGAATGTATGGAAGGGAGGGTTGTGGGCGTGTGTATAGAAGTAGGTTGTGGGTGGGTATTGTGGTGGGTTGTGGGCGTGCGTAGAGGGGAGAGTTGTGGACGCTCAGAAAAAGACGAAGACTATGGTCGCTGATAGAGACGAGGCTTGTTACACTGGCTGCGTAGGAAGGTCGGAGAACAGGAGTCCTGACAGTCCATGGCGAAATCGTTTGTGGTCATAATCTTGTCTGTTGTAGAAACGGGATTGTGGGTGTTGTAATGTAGCGGTTGGCCATATAGACAGAAATAAAAAACTACAGAGTTGACTGGTAATAGAATGACATTCGCCAGTGTAACACGGATTTCAAGATTCAGGTGTTATATTGTTCCATTACCGTTAGCGTATTTGTCACTCACTTGTGGTATCATCAGTCATATTGCTGTCGGTGGGGACTTACAAGCAACACTCTTAATTGCACGAAAAGAAGTGAAATTAGTGCCTGTAACGTGTCAAGTTGTACAGCCTTTCTTCGGGGTGACTGGTAGCAGGGTGGAACGTTCTGCAGACATCTTCCACCTATGACGTTGTCATCGTGTGTAATGTACAAAGTTGATGGACGGAAGATACGTAGGTGATGTTACAGGAGGAGGTCGATTTGGACTTGCGTGTGAGACAGCAAGGAGGCACAGAGGTTGCCACAGGAGAAAGTCCGTGAAGCAGGTCGGTGCGACACACCTCCGATACATTCCCATGCTAATAGTGTCCCTGGGAACCATAAAGTGTCCGCCCCTGATAGGGTCACCAGAACACCCAGCGTCCTCATGTCCGACGAAGGTCTCCCGTCGCACTAGTGGCCACTCGAGCCTACACTGCTCCAGACACACACACACACACACACTCTCTCTCTCTCCTTACTGACACACTTTCCTTTTTAGCGTTGTCTCTGTCTCTACTACCATTGTCATTCTTTCATTTCTGACGTTGGCATATTCCCGTTATTGTCTGTTTAACTGTTGTTTATCTTTTTATTTGCTGACTCTCATTATTTTTTAATTTGCCTCTGTTTTGGCTTATTCTGTATCTGTCGGCTGAATTTTTTGTGTTTAGTTTTGATCGTCTCGTGTTTTTCCTTTATATAATTGTCATGTTAAGTATTTGTTGTTCTTTCTATTGATCGCTTGCACGTTAGGTTATCGAGAGAGAGGCTGCAGCTGTACCCTTAAAATGATGTGTAAAAGACACAAATCCTCACACTCGCAAGTTAAGGATGAGAGGAGCCCCAAGATGAGGCATGAGTACCGCCTGGGTGCCGCTGCAGGGGAGCTGGAGACGCGAGGCTCCTTCACGCACATGTTGCACCCTCGCCGCCTTCCCCTGCCTCCGATATTTGACACCCCCTGAGTCATCCATCCATCCTTAGGGCCTCAACCTCCCCTGGCCTCCCTCGGTTCTCTGCTGGCCCCTCTCTCCCTCGTTATGCTCCACATGGAGTCTACTATAGCACTATACAGTGTTTGAGGATGAGGAGCTCCCCAGCATCCTCTCGCGTAACATCCTCGTCGTCAACGGCATCATCCTGGCTTATCCTGGTTCCTTAGGTCACTTGTGCCTGAAATCATCCCCGCAGTGGCACGCCCGCGCCAAAGTTGACTTTTGTCCTGATTTCTGCCTTGTTCTGGGACATCCCTTTTCATGGTCACCCTGTTCCGAGGTCACTGATGTAGGTCACAGTCTTCCTCTCCGTTGTTCCTCTGATTAGGAGAGAGAAAAAAAAAAGATTTATTAGATTTCGAGAGGACGAATCTCGGTCGTTTATTTTTCCCCATCTAAGATCTTATGACAAACTGAAATTGGTTTTTCTTGTGTTCTCCTCAGGAGGTCGTTTTTACCCCACCCGAGAACGGGTGTGTGTCCTTGTAGTTGTTGGTCGCTACACTCCAGTGCACTATCCCTCTGGCTTTTTTTAGCCTGGCAGTACACCCTGGTACACTACCCTGCTCTCCACAAATTCACCAGCTGCGCTCTTGTTTCCCGCTTCCTGCCTATTAAGATCTTGGAGAATCCAATTTTACAATCTTCTCAACTTCTTCTCCCGAGAGTTGGGTTAACTTTCAGTGGAACGTGAGGTAAAGATTGAGAGATTTCAGTTGAAACTTATGCTAACAAGTTTCTCGCTGTTTATGGGGCTTCAGTTTTAGTGGCAATGCGGTGGTGGTCATGAGAGGGGTTTCCTAAGCATTACCTGTTAGTGTATGCTTGTTTGGGCGAACAAGATAAACATGAGATTTTATGTATTAAATGAGACTCTGGAATCGTCAAGCTTATATCCTTTTGTATAGTGCATCGTCCGTGTTAGTCGTGCTCGCATGCTTGGACCGCTGACTACATACTGTCCGCAGTTCGTTATGTTAAAGTAACGAGGCTGATTGGGAAGGAGGAGACACTTAGAGAGAGAGAGGTGCAAGTAATCCTGGGTACTGAATGCCTTACAAGACCTTTAGGTCTTTATATATATATATATATATATATATATATATATATATATATATATATATATATATATATAAGGTTGTTTGTTGTAAAAATGACGATGAAAGGGCCTTAGGAAAGGAGACAAATTTGCTGTATTCTAAAAACATAAAAGAGTAAATAGTTCCACTGTCTCAAGAGAGGGAAAGAATATCAAATGAAATCGATCAGTCCTCTAGTGAGTGTGTGTTGCCTCGTCCTTTTAATGTCTGTTACTGGCACTACTCATCTCCTTTCAGCGCCTAGTTCGTCAACGAGTTGTGTTGTGCTTTGTTAAGTGAGTCCGTGAGTGTCTGTCGTGCTGCTCTGTTATTTTTTTTTTATACTTTCTCCGTTCTCGTTCAGCACTCCCAAACTACCGTTGCATGTCTGTGAGTCGCATAGCGCGTCTCTCGTCAAAGATAAACCAAGAATTTCCATAATGTCCGTCCGACATTGGAAAAGTTATCTTGGGCAAAACACTTACGGAGAGACAATGGTGTGACTCCCTCAGAATAAGGATGATGTGTATTTTTGCATGAGTAAAGCCTGGTGGAGGTTTCGACAGCCTGAGTAGCCCGGCCCTTTAGACCAGATGGAGATTCCCCTGCTGCACAAGTCTTATGAATAATTCAGCTGGCTATAAAACTTTGGAGGAGTGTATGAGGAAAATATTTTACGTCCTATGAAGGTTTTGTATTGTTGGCTGAGATTAATGTGTGGTGTTGCATGCAATAAGCAACAATTTTAGCTTTGTTGATGCCTCGTCGTGAAGTATATAGGTCCCGTGATCAATTAGTTTTGGACAGACAGATAGGCAAAACAGAAGTAATTAGGTAGAAAGTCTGGTCGACCATCGCCCAGCGCAAACAGGTTTGGGGGAAAAAAATCTGATATTTTGTTCAAAACGTTTATCATCGGTACTTATGTTTATGCATTTGTAAAGTGTATCACATCTTACCAAAGTTCTTAGAATTTAAGGTGCGCTGGAGAATAAGTTAAAGAAAATGTTTTAAATGGTATATTTTCTACGGCTTGTCGCTCACCAGTCTGTTGCTGAGGCGTTTTATATTGTTCAATAATGTTTAATACTTGCGTTGGGATCACTGTAAATGCAGATATCACGTTCAGTGTGATTGTTCCTTGGTTAACGCGAGTACACCAGGTTGACTGTGGGACTCATCGGTTATCACTACAGGTGTTCTCCATTAGCGTCACTGAGTGCTGAGCAGTGAGAGCGAATCATGAACTAAGAACTCTTCACTTACCACAAGCACACTACGGCCGTAGAGGATGCATCATGTCTGATTTTAAGTCATCTGTGTTCACAGGATATGTTTCATGAATTACTTAATTACATTTTGTTTATATTACAGCGCATATTTTTCACTGTAGGCTCAATACGATCAGTGTAAATCCAGATTGCTTTCTGTAAGTTCCTGTACAAGTAATTTTTCTAAGTGCTGGTTGAAATTCTTTTAAGTATCACCACTAGAAGTTCATTTGTGCTACCAAAGGATTTGTTTAAAAGTTTCCTTTTGTGTTCCTGACTTTTTTGTTTTGAATGTAGTGTGTTCCAAACAAGAGCTGTAACAAAAATGATTTATAGTAATTGACCGCTTGACCTCGACCATTGACCGACCATATAGAGAAGACGTTGGATAAACCGACATACAGACAGATGAACACGTAAAGACAACAACAATTTTGACCATTTTTAATCGTCACATATAAAATTGCAATAAGCGTGCATTTCTTTTTAGAAAACGCGTTGAGGAACCAAGCTGGAAGTGGGAGAATGGAAAACTACGTAAATAATAAAGATGAAAAAAATCGGAAATAAAGTCGCGGCGGTGCAAGGGTTTATGACGTAATTTCCCCAAGGATCGTCGACATGGCTGGATAGCATCAAACACGCCCACCCTGCCGGAATAAGTGGATTAGCCAACTAAAGAGCCGTAATGTTACGGCGATCGAGATCGCCTCTCCCCAAACGTGCTTCATACGGTCAGTTACGTTCGTGGGATAACGCTGGCGAATAGGTAGAAGTATTTAGCAGACGAGTGCGACTGGAACAGAGGCGTTGGGGGAGTGTCAGTGGCCTCGGTTTACGAAAGAAACAGGACTGTAGTTAAGACTTATTGTCACAAGACTTATCGATGGATCGACAAGTCCGATTAGTGACCTTCTTGTCACACACACACACACACACACACACACACACACACGTACACACTGTATCTCTCTCTACCTCACTCACACGTCCAAGCACGAACCCCGTTCGCGAGACTAAAGGGTGTGAGAGTTATTTACGAAACGGTTCACAATCCAGGTTTCGTTTTGTCATCATGCAGTCTGGGTGTGTATTTTGAGTGGGGTGTAAATTCTTGAGCCCGTGCTCGTGTTCCACACCCACTTCTGAAGCAGAATCTCCCCGCTCTCGTCTGTCAGTCTTTCGCCTCCACATTTTCTTCCGCCTCTTTCCCCCCTACTCTCTCTCTCTCTCTCTCTCTCTCTCTCTCTCTCTCTCCCCACCACATCCCTGAATCTCCTCCTTCCTTACTCCACAGAGCGGGACGCCCTAAATCTTGGGTTAGTTAAGTTTGCCGGGATTAGCATACAGTGTAACTCACTGATAACATCACGACGCTAATGTCCCCCAAAGCCCTTAAGTCACCAAGTTGAATTCCCTGCTTGAATAATTTCCAACACTTCTGGGAGTGGGTCATTATCTGACCGCGTTTTATATACCTGTGGCCATTTTTTTCGGGGCAGGGAGTGGCTTGCCCCAGTGAGATGGCTGCTTATGGCTTCCTCGAAGACCTGGCAAATTGCTTGTTGTCTGAGGTATGGTAGACTGAGGAAGGGGGAAACTGTGGAGAAGGTATACAGGAAGGCTGATGGAAATTTTGGCGTGAGGGAAGATCTGAGAGTCGGTTCGTATTTTGGTGAAGTTCCATTTTAGGAACGTGGTCACAGAGGAGCTCCTCGCGTTCTTGTATCACACCCTTTGAGGAACGTCTTCGTAATAATAACTTCAGATCGAAAATTGTTAAGGTACTGATCTCTGATTCTGTTCACATAATGATTCTAAGGTGTTTTATCATATATATCAGTGTTAAGACTTCTGCTGGGTTGTATGACTGTTACATTCCTGCAGAATTCAACGTCGTATATCATCAGTATTGCACCTCATGCAGGAGAAACGTTCAGTGTGTGATACGTCTTTTGTGCGTTACTCCTCAAACGGCCTTTCCCCCCGTATTTGTTCAGTTATCTAATATCCTTTTGTTTCACTAGTACCTCACTCGTCTTCGCGATTATTTTGTTCCCCCCTGGAGCGCCGCGACATTCAGTCCATGCAGGAAAGTGGGCATGCTTCAGGAGGCCCCGGTGGGTGGCGAAGAGGGCGGGCGTCTGCGCCTGCGTGTGGTTTTTGTCGTAGAGCCTTGGAGCCCGCCTCAAGATGTCGCGTCTCCCACTCACTCTTGTCCCTGACGTGTTTATCACCTGCGGCACATTGCTGGGGCTTCCTGTTTTCCCCCTCTCAGGTATCCTCCCCTTTATTACCGTATCCTCTTCTTTGTGCGCCTACGGCTATCCTTCCCCCTCTCTCCTTTTACATATGCACGACATATATACTGGCTCAATGGCTCCTCCCTTCCTCCTCTTAACAATCCCAGTCCCTGTGTCACTTTTTATAAGGCTCTTCGTCTTCCCCCTGTTGTTTAAGACCTCCAAGATTCTCTTCGTTTCCGTGTCCCTGCAAGGTTGTAGCTCGGGGTGTTATTTTTGTCTGATCTGGACTTGCTTTATCCCTTCTCGACCTTTTTTTTCTTTTTTCTTTTCTTTTCTAAATGCCTTAACACATTTCATTTAAGATTTTCTTACATTCTTCATCTCCTGGTAGTCTCACGTACCCAGCAGTTTTTCCTCGAGATGGAGTATCTCCAAAAGGTTCTCGATTTCGATGTGATCCCCTGCAGGAATGTGGCCTGTCGCCTTTATGTTACTTTGTTAGTCTGCACGAGGGTCTTCCCGCGTCTTGGAACTTTAGGGGCGACTCTTCAAGTCTCGGAATTGCTCGTGCCAGTAAGGTCGAGTGGGAGGTATGCAGGATATCTGCAACACTTCTGTACACCCACCTAGAGTTCGCAGGATTCGTAGTTTCTAGTTTTAAGCTTTCTTCAGCGAAAGCTTCTCTTAATGCCTATCTGTGTCACTTCAAGCTTGCTGTAACGTGCTGGTATCCGACAGGTAACTCTGTCTCCCTGAATCAGCTGTAACCTCCCTAGCGTGAGGTAGGTCAGTGTTTGTCACTCTAGAGATTGCTCTGGTCGGCATTATTAGGCAGGTCAGTGCGTCATCCTGAACATGCTGTATTATTCATCCGGTGGAAGAAATATTTTCTTATGTTTATGTACGTGTACTGTGTTTTCCCGGGGTTTTCAGGAACGCCTCGCGGCAGCCAGGGGAAAATATTTGCACATGTTGGACACGAGGGAGGCGTGAGGCAGCTCGTTAGCTTGACAAATCATCCTCGGAGACTTCCCTCGCTAAATTTCGGAACTGGAGTTGTCAGGCTGTAAAGTTCCCCTCCTCCTCCTCCTCCTCCTCCTCACTTTTCTCAGGACAGAGTCCATACTCTCTCTCTCTCTCTCTCTCTCTCTCTCTCTCTCTCTCTCTCTCTCTCTCTCTCTCCTGATGACAGTGACAGACTCTCTCTTATTTCCCTGAAGATTAATTTCTTGGGCATGAGGAGTCGAGTCCCCTCCCCCTCTCACTCTCCATATTTAATTTCCTTCTCGCTTCTTCATGGAGGAGTCCTACTCATTATTATCATGACTTCCTCTCACACATGTCCCTTGCTGACGTCCTTGTGTTAATCCCTCACTCTCTTCCTGAACTCCTGACATGACGCAGACCATACGTTCCTCATAGTAAAATCGTCGCTGCTTTTTCTATAAGGAACTCCTCCTCACTTTTCTCATGATTGTCTCCTCACTGACCTGGTAAAACTCTCGTCCTCTTGGTTCTCACGACCAGCGTCCACTCACATACTCGACTGAACTCTCATCACTCATCGATTGGCCAAATCTTCCTCATTTTTTCCTCATGTCGTACTCTTCAGTCTCCTCATGACGAACTTACCTTATTACATATTCATAAAAAGTCAAATTAATTCTCACTCTTCTTGAGATAAATTCCTGTGATGTTTAATGACATACTTTTTCCGATTCTTCATGTTCACATAATTCCATGATGGTGTTAATTATCTTGACAAGTATTAGATAAATGAAATAGATAAGGAACGGTTTATTGAATTTACGCAGATATTACAGATATTACAGAACCGGGAGGTCGTAATAACTAGTTAACTCATCATAATATAGCTTAAAATCAAGACGGGGCTGGATGTTTCACGCTTTTAAGGCTCGCAAGTACAGACACACACGAAAACAAGTAGGCTTCCATATCTGTCTTTATATTTCAGTCTGTTTGTATATGGATATGTTTTTCATTGTGATGTTTAGTGTTCATCGATGTGTGTGTGTGTGTGTGTGTTTTACGTTTGGGTTTTGCACTGTGTTTTTCTGGTGCGGTAGAGACGAGGTAGATGGTCGCTGGTTCTTATAGACAATAGACTTTTGAGTTTCGTTTATGTACAATTTATTGCCAGAGTCCATTTTCAGAGTCACTGAAGCATGGAAACACTTCGAAGTAAAGTGACGCACTGAAACAGTGATGCATTGCAGTAGGGAGACACATTGAAAAGGAGACACATTGAAACAGGGAGACACATTGAAACAGGAAGACACATTGAAACAGGAAGACACATTGAAATGGAGACACATTGAAACAGGGAGACACATTGAAACAGGAAGACACATTGAAACAGGAAGACACATTGAAATGGAGACA